>CAAKHC010003272.1:17494-38242 GCA_901007825.1 Macroramphosus scolopax | reverse complement strand
TTCATAACAAACCTCTCACATGCACACACACACACGCACACACACACACACACACACACACACACACACACACACACACACACACACACACACACACACACACACACACACACAAGGAAGCGGGTACACTTACCACAGAAACGTATAACTGGTTGCAACGCGCACACAAGCAAGCACACACATCAGGCGCTGCAGCGTAGGTATAGCATGCCTTGGCGTTACATAAGCTGTACGTGTACTGGAGCACACACACAAAGACTGACGGTTTAGCTTGTTTGAGCATGCAGACATACAGACATGCACTGTTGCATTCACAACAGAGAAACAAAGCAGGTCATGGGCACAATAACATGGAACTTGTGCCTCATAGGTCATTGAAAATGCATGCAGACACACACACACATATGCAAGCGCAGAGTGGGATCTCCAGACATCTTCCACACCCCTGATAGTGAAGCACTGCAGTCTCTGTCTCTCTCTAACTGACTGCTTATTCACTCTAGACGAGTGCGTATTCTGAAATGTAGGGCGACCACGCAACTTTGAGGGGCGGCTGGTTTCATAAGGCGCCATCAAGAGACACATTGACAGAGGAAGACAGAGACAGACTCAAGTCTGAGAAAAGCTTCGAATAAGGCTACACATGAAAGTGTGTAAGTGACATTAGTGGTTGGAAGGTAGAAGTGAGACAGACGGGGAAGAGAACTTGTTCTTGCATGGAGACAAAGAGAGTGAGACAGGCAGCAGATGATAAAGAGTCCAACGAGGTACACTGAAGAGACTGAGTGACTCTTTGCTGCAGAAGTCAAGCTGTTTGTGAATGAGCACCATAAATCTGGCTGGTATTAGCACCTCTGAGCACTTTCTAAGAATGAGGCGGAGAGCTGCAGCTAAGCCCCCCAATCCCAGTCACTTTACACTAAATGCATTACAGCCACTTAGCTGCCAAACAGCTCAGGAGACCCTGCACTGTGCTGACCTAACACTCACTATTCAAGAGCGAGAGACGGCACACACGAGTCCAACTCTACTCATCTCTACTCGGTCCAACATTGTCAGGATGAGTACGATGAGTACATGTGCAGCAGATTCAACAGCCCACACCAGTTTTAAATGCTGCAATCTGAGATGAGTGTCATCCACTGCCCGTATAACTGATTGGATAAAGGCTCAACGATGTGTCCACTGCTATAAAGTTAAACAACTGACATGTTTATACTACAAGGTGCATTTACACTGTGTCTTGATCTTCACAGAAAGTGATGTCATACTGGTCTGATCATTTAAAACTTTAAACCTCCCGGGTTTATTCCTTTGACTTTGAAACAGCTTCTCTCTTCGCCACACAGGTGATGTGTTTGTTTCTGGCTATCCGCTGCTGTTTACTTCGGCCACATGCTGCATTGTGGGTCAGCAGGCGTCCATCATGAACCCGTTTGAATGTCTTACATCTGTGTGCAGTGGAATACCAGGACCACAATCTACTGGGGGATGAAGATTAAAATGATGAGCAGAAAGCCTCTTTTCAATTCATCTGTTGCCTCTGAAAACTGATGTGTTAATTAATGTCTTTTGATGGGGGGGAACTGGGGCACCCGGAGGAACCCACAGACACGGGGGGAGGATCTCAGGACCACAGGAGGACCTGCCGGTTCACCTGCAATTGCTCATTGACCTCGAACTAGATTCAACTCGACAGAAATCTCACCTGCGTGTTCAGATCACCTGAGAGACTCTTTACAAATACCTTCATTAAAATGCTTGATGAAGAACAGAACCAAACAAAACCTTTAGGTCATTGTAACTGATAATAGTCGTGTAATAGCACATGCTTTGATACTATTGGATGATGGAAATCTTGTACTATTGCAATCATATTGGGAAATTCCTGCACCTGGTTAAAATGTGTTTAAATAAAAGCCTCTCCATGCAATGTTGGTTAACTTGACTGTCCTCAATCATTGCATCATAATTCACGGTGCTAAAACATTGGAACGGCCCTTTATGATGTCCTACCTCACCTACAGTGATGTGCTTTGCAAAACAGCAATAAGGATGTTTGTGCGTTGTACATTCAGTAAAGCTGAACATTATTTCATATTGTAAAACCTAATGTGATGAACAGCTGCACACCATCCAATGATTGAGGCCACAGCTACGTGTCCCTGGTACCTTCTTGTTCTTGACCTCAGACGGCAGGTCAGTCACACACCTCACATTTGTATTTACGACCACCGTGTCCGAGGCGGTTCCCTCTTCAGCTCAGTAGATGGCGCCATCTTATCTGACACGGGGATGCATGCGCTGTCCTCAAAGTGAGGTTACATGGATCTCTCTCCTGGTCGGATTGCACATTGTGAGGGGCACTACTGATACTTGTGATAAAGATATTGATCGCCTTCTCATATTCATTATGTATATGTTACACACGCCTATTACAGGAGGACAGACACGGTTTGGACACATTCAGAGAATCTTAGGAGAATTTAGAACTAAGAAGACAATGATGAATAAATGAAACATGGTGTTACTTCTTTAAGAGTCTGTCAATTATTGAGCAGGAATGTGGCATCTGTTGTGTCCTGATTTGTTTCCCTGATATTGATTTTGTTACAGCTTTTGTTTCTACATTTGAATGTAAGATTGATGACCAGTCGGACCCGGGGCTCACTCGGCAAATAAAAAGGTTTCATACTAAATAAAGAACGTAATCATTATTTAAAAAATACATTTGTAATATAATAATATTACATGTCATTTCTAAAGTACTCCAATGAGTTTTAGATTTTAAATACTTCACGACTTACGCTCTGTTTTTAACAATGTAGATGTAGGTTCAAGTATTGATTGTTGGACAGATAAGAGAGCTGTGAATGCATGTTTTCTTTGAATTAATATTCTTTGATCTGTCTATTTTGTAACTTGTATAACTTTTGTGTGCTCTGTACTGTTTGTTTAAGTCGTGTAATCAGGGCGTTCCTCGGAAAAGAGAGTTGCTCTCAACGGCCTTCTAAGTTTCAATAAAAGTTATATAATGCTGATTATGCCATGCCATCCCACTCATATACACATACCGTACATATAAAGTCAGCTCCTCACTCACAAGTATACGACTCATTTGATGAGTTACCATATGAATCACATGAGCCGGACCATGTAGATCTTAAATGTCAGAGGTCCTGAGATTTCAGTGTGACCTGCTGGAGAAAGTGAAGGCGGAGACCCAGCAGGAGCACCCGTAACAATGTGTGATAATTAGCCCTCTGTTGTGATCTGCTTTCTGTCTCGGGCCTCTCTAGTGCGTGACCTCTGACCTCGTCCCTCAGACAGACAACAGTGCGTCTCCACTGGAGGCCAAACAGCCCGTCAATCAGCCTCCTTTTAATGCAGCCCAACCCCTGTTGAGATCAGCAGATGAATGCTTCAAAGCAGGCCGAGGGGGGAGAGGGAAGATACTGGAGGATGGAGGGGAGGATGAGACCTGCCAGAGAGACACCAAAAAAAAAAATGAAATGATTAACAAGATCTTTGAAATGAGAGGAGGGAGAGAGTGTGAACATACTGTGTTGCTGGAAAATGAGATGGGAAAAGCATTTGAAAGTAGGACACCTCACGACCTACAGAAGTCTGCCCTTTAAAGAAGGCCGATATAATACTTCAGATAATCAATATCACTGTCATATGTGAGTTCTATTTAACTCCACAGCCAGCAGTCAGTCAGTAAGCACAACGGACAGAATCAGGTGCTATAATTTAGCTTGGCTCCATCTAGTTTTACCAAAATCAGCCTTCCAGCAGCTGTAAATGTTACTGCTTAATATTGATAGAATAATTGATCAATTCATTTTTAAATAACTGGCAAGGCAAAATATTTCACCACTGAGCATTTTTACTTGTTACTTGCTGCTTTTTGCAAATAAATGATAAGTGCACCAGAACTTAGTTTGGTTTTAACAAAGTTGAGTTTTATAATATCTGAGGACATTTATTTAGTTGATACACATTCTTTATTTGCAAACAGAGTCAATAACATTAGTGTAAATAAGTTTTCTATATATATTTTTACATCGTTATATTTGATCAGATTCAACCAAACAACAAACATGTGCGCCCTGATATCGGCCTCATTTATCGGTCTCGGAGCAGTTACATCTGGTGGTTTCCTCTAAATGTTAATTGGGAGTAGGGCTGTCATGGAAGCCGTTGAACAGAGCTAAGCTAGGTTCTTTGTGCCACAGCTAACTACACAACCTGTTTTGACTCCTTGAATTAGTTGTATTGTCATTGTATAACTATTCTTATAACACAATTATATTCTTATAATTGTGTCATCATATCAGTTAGTCAGTTGACCTGCCAAACTTTGCGATGCAGATGTTAAAAGTTGAAGTTAAAAACTGGATTTGAGAGGAAAATGTGCAGCTCAACGACGTTTTATGTTTTTTCTTTTACCTTCCATGACTTTCTCCACAGCAGAGACTTCAGACAGGCGACAGATAGAACTGCATGTAAACAAACTAAAAGAATCAATATAAAGACACTGGTGTCACATGACTTACCGCGGTATCCTGCCAAGTGTCGCGATATTTTGCAGAGCTGTAGTGCTGTATGGTGGCAGCAGGGGGAGCCAGAGTCTCAGCGTGAAACCAGAAGAGAAGTCCTTAGTGGACCAGCAGGTTTTAATGGTTGTAAAGAGATCAATTTATGTCAAGAGACAAGCAAAAAATAGCTCAGCAAGCCCAAAATCTTCCTCAACCTCAACCTGCAGCCATAAGACAAATTGTATACAGAGATTAATAACAAAATGAATGCTGATTCAGGAGTTTTCACCACAACACTGAGAACTTGTGATGTTCTGTGAAAAGCTGACAAAACTCAGACTATTTACATGCCACGAAACAATTGGTCCCAGCCTCTATTTGCTCATTGAATATTGTGATAATAGACTGAAGGTCTTTTGGGTTTCGGATTGTAGGTTGTGTAATATAATCAATATGTTTTTATTATTTCCTTAAGGTTTATCAGGGTAAACAAATCAGTTCATTAACTGAGCAAATATTAGATCAAATCAAAACCAGTCTACCTGTGAGGTAGATTCATGTCATGACATGACACAGAGGACAAACCCCCATCACGTATGAAAGAGTGTTTAGTGAGCTGTAAAACACCCGTGTTGGCTGACTTTCAAAAATGTGATGCAGAAACAAGATGAACAGCAGGAAAATAAATGAAAGAGAAACAAACAGTTTTATACCTTTTTTAATGAACCCTGATTATTGTTTAATTACAAATGAAGATGAACAAATAGGAGAGAAACTGAAGTACAGGTGGATCCTCCGTGATAGACAGCCTCCCTCTAACGTCAACTCACCCGTCAGGTGGACATGAGAGGAGACACAGACGGCTAAAGAGAGGACAGGGGTGCAATTCAAATAATACAATGGTTAAACAGTACAACTCTTTTTTTCTTACACAATCCTCCAAAAAATGGAAAAAGAATATATATACATAAAAAAACATGTTTTTACCCCAACGGTATATCATGAGGGGAGTATATGACCCTCCTCTTGTCTGCGGCAAAATGGTTAAAAAAAAACCCTGCATGAGTAACAAAACGGAGAAGACGAGACGAAAGCTGAATACTTGAACGTCCATGTGAGAGAGTCCAAAGCGGAACAAAAATACCAGAACAAATTCACAAAAAAAATCATCAAGGAGGAGGAGGAGAGCCCGTGACAAGAGGGTACAACATAACCAAAATAGTCAGGTTAATAATATAATAATTACAAGAGTAACAGTAATATGTGTGAAAAAATACAGAAGATAAGAACAGCATCAATGCAGTGAAAAGGTGAAATATCAACGCGGCAGGGGGGGGGGCGCAAATATTCTGCTGTTGGTTGTTGAAGATGGTTTGTCTTCTTCTTTACCAGACACACGCCACATTAAATATGCTACATTTGTCTTTTCAAATGTCCCAAAATGTTTCTCTTGACACTAAAAGAAAGAGGTGTTTTTTTAAAATGCTAAAAGCCAATTAAACACGCAGGATACATGGAAGGTTTTGTTGTGCCTGGTGAAGAAAAATAACCTTTTTATGTGTAAGATGCAGACGTGAGCCTGGAGCTGATTGAAGAGCTTTATATGTGTGTGTGTGTGTGTGTGTGTGTAGTCGGCAGAACCATAAAACCACACGCTCACACACGCCAGGCAGAATAAGCGAGTCAGATTATGGGAAGTCCCTCTCTCTCTGCTCCACGTTGAGGTTTTGTGATGCCATTTCCTCCGTGTGTGTGTGTGTGTGTAGATGTGTTTGTGTGAGGGCGTGTGTTGTTTCTATGGTTATGCCGTCTTCTCCAGAGAGACCGTGGGGGCGCCTGATGTCACATGTGAGGTCATGTTTCCCTTTATTCTGGCCGCTTTAGCCTCACTAACCAGGCCAGTGTTTGTGTGTGTGTGTGTGTGTGTGTGTGTGTGTGTGTGTGTGTGTCAGGGTGCAGACCAGCGTTCGCACACTCAAAGCGAAGTCCAATCACATCACCAGCTGCGTTCCTGCAAGGTGACGCAGACCTGAAAACCTGCTTCATATCTGTGTCGTCCAATCCGAACCCGTCTGCTCCCGACTGTCCCGACCCCCCCTTACGACCTGCGCCTCCACACTTCGGAGCGGACCTGGGTCAAACACTGGCTGCAAATAATTTAGGATTCTTTTTTTTGGAGACGGAGTAAACCCCACCCACCTGCGACTGCAGCCATCACACTATCTAATGTTTGGCCCGTGTCTGGTTAAAAGTTCACGTTCATTCGTTCGCCCGTCTCGTCTCACCCTCCGTCCCCTGGATGCACAACAACAGCTTTTTAAAAATGTACAACGATATAAATATAAAACTCTGACACCGGCGGGCTTCGTCACTGCAGCTCAACGGTCAAGAGAAGGCGCAAGGGTGAGAAGGCAAAGGCTGAATTATACTGGTAGTAATATGCCCATTAGAATATATACATATCTTTACCTTTAAAAATACTTCCTGATTTGTATCAAATGACCATATTGAAATATAATATTTGAATTCAATATATATTTGAATAAAATATATATGTGTAGATTTACTTATTCTGTGTCTCTTACAAAAAACAGAAGGCATGTTGGTACTGTGTGTGCGTGATATATTTGCTGGGGGGTAAACTCATGTCGGCTTCAGTAAAGGCACACTGATCACACTTATTTGGAATCGTTTGTTCATTAAAATGGGCTCGAGTTAATGTGAATAAAACATCATAGAAAAGAAGCAGTGAAGGTTCGGCCTGAGTTAACCTTGATGTTTGACATTCATTACATGGTTTCCCGTCCTCCACTAGACAAATCAGTTCTGCCGCTTCTCAAAACATCACATGAACAGATTCAGCTTCTTTATCTCTGAAATGCAGAAAGCCCCTCAGATGGCTGAAAATGCCCTAAAAATACGGTCCGCGTCCTTAAAGAGGCACAAGCATCCTTTGACAGAAGAGAATAAAAAAATCGAGAGGGAATGCAGAAGAGAGCGTTGATCTGTTATGTTTGAGGGAGAAAACATGACAAATGCCCTCGAAACCTCCTAAACCCCTCAACCATTGTGCAAAGTCATCCGGGGACACGGAGAACTGGGACGCCCTCCGTATCCTTGACAGTTTACTGGAGGCCTGATGTTGTTGCACCAGCTTTTGGGTCCACACAAACATTCCCCAATGAATGTGTATAATTACAGCCTTGCTGGTGGTGGCGGCGGCTGAGGAGAGGAAGATCCTCAGAGACCCGGGGGAGGGGGGGGGTGTAGCTGTACAATGGGAACCGTGTGATGGTGCTGTCCATGTGGCAGGTTGTAGCTTCAGAGGGCAAAGTCAGTTCATCCAACTCTTCCTCTCCTCCTCAGTTAGTTTGTCCTCAAGAATCGTGTTCATACACGGCGCTGATGCACTGACGATGAAGAGGCCGACCGCTCAGCCGGAGGCAGTCCCAGTGCCCCCGATGTTTCTTGGTGATTGGAGAGTTCTTTCTAATCATCTCAAGCAAAGGAAAAGGAACCCTTCAGTTCTTAAGATCCATTTTCCTCACTGGCCCCTCCAGCTTGTAAACGACTGCATGCTAACGGGTGCAGACGGAGAGGCGCTGCTGTAATCTCTATCAGGGCTGGTGAAAGTGTTCTGTTAGTAACATCAGTATCTGTCTGTTTCAGTGAGGGGGGGGGGGGTAAAGCGGAGGAGGGCTCGCCACCTTTAAGAGAGCTAAAAAAAATATAAAAACTTATTTCAAATTCACTGCTGTACAATTTCAGGCTGCCACATAACCGACCAGCTGATCTCATCCGAGACCCGGGAGGCTTCCTGGCATCACTGGCACCATGCTGGGGAGAGACGGGATGAACAGCTGGCTTCCACCCAATCATAGAAAATGGGCCCAAAATCACAATACAGACTAGGTTTGGTTTTCTTTTAGTGTTTGTCAGCTGCGGTGCGACCGCCAGGTTCACGTCTGATAAGGAGCCTCGAGCCCTGCAGAACAGGCACACCCAGGATTTATAGTCAATCATAATGCCGAGCAGAAACTTGCTGACTGTGCTGGACATGGTGGGAAAAAAAAGAGTTTCTTTACCATCTAACTTCTGTAGGCACATTGTGTTAAACAATTGAAGGAGCTTGTGGGACTGTGAGCAGGGTCGGCGTGAACATGATCTCCCTTTAAATATAGCAACAGGGTCCGTTTCATGACGGTCATAAATTAATTCAAGAATCATATAAACAGCATATGATTTGTTTTTATTGGCACCATCTGTTCCGACTTGCTCGGTCTACGGACCAGAAGAGGCCGGGGGGGTTGTTGGCACTGCCATCCAAGACCCATGAACAGGACTTGGAAGCTCCTAATGGTCAAAGTGCAGCCGCCACTCTGACACCAAAGAGAAGACACGCACCATCTGATCACGCACAACAGACGTCTGTGTGTATCTGTGGATGTAATAATGTGTTTCACATCCTATATTTTACCTTTGCCAGTGAAACATGACATGGTTACTTCAGAAGTGATGGGCACTCGTCATTATATTCATTTATATATATTTAAATCACAAGAATCTTAGTTCTGTTCGTAGTCCAGGTTAATCAACCGGTAACATGGTGGTTATAATGTGGGGGATTCACCGCCCAGACCGGCGCGGTCAATACAGAAACACAACCTGCACATGATGCTTGTATGTCAGACCAACACTGAATACTAAGATCAGGCTCAGTGTTTATGGAATCACCTGTCACTCATCAGCTTCCTAATCAAACCCACTCGTCAGTCAAACCAAACCTGCTACAGTCACCACTGCCAACAAGAACCCGCAAGGCATTATGGTCTATAAACTACTGCATGTGTTGATGTGACTCTCAGAGGTGTGTGCTCTAAACCTCAGTAGGATCTCCTGTGTGTGTGTGTGTGTGTGCGTGCGTGTGTGTGCGTGTGTGTGCGTGTGTGTGTGTGTGTGTGTGTGTGTGTGTGTGTGTGTGTGTGTGTGTGTGGCTCAGCAGCCAGTATTTTCCAGAGACAGCTGTGCAGTAGCCTTCTGCAGCTCGGAGCTCGCCCTGCGCTGGGTGGGTGGTGGTGGAAGCATCAACCCCAAAATAACACCTCTTCCTCCCCCGTTTTCCACTCCCCCCTCCTCCTCAGCCCTCACTTTCTTATCCTCTGCCTCATCCCTTTCTCCGTCCGCCTCCATCTTCTGGTCTTCGCTCCAGCGGCGTTTGAATCGAAGTTTCAGTGGGATGCAGCGTGTGCCGCCGGGGCTGATGGGAGCTGCCTGTCCCTGACCTGGCTCGCTCTTCAGGTTGATCAGCGGGAAGGCCAGGTTGCTGCTGCCAAGAGGAGGGGTAGCAGGAGTCTTGAAGACCTCTTCGTCATCGTCCGGGTCCTCATCGGGGTTGCTGTGTGGGGGAGGAACGGCAGAGGGGCTGCCGCCAATCCTGTGAGCCTGGGAATGGTTGTGGAGCAGCAGACGATGACGAGCCGTCTGGGTGAAGATGTCACCTTCTTCATCGTCCTCATTGTGATTCAGCTCATCTTCTTCACTGATGTCAGTTACTTCTACCTCCTCCTCTGATTCAATATCTGATATAGGCTCAACCTGGGGAGAAAAATATTTTACAACATGAGCTAATGGCGTTTTATTTATTAGTTTCTTTACAAAGTGCATCGACACCCCGAGTCTTACCTTGATCTTAGGGGGCCCTGCACCCAAAGCAGAGTTGGATATCGGACCAGATCCTGTAAACAAGGAGGACTGGCCGCAGGAAGAGGAGGAAGAGGAAGCAGCCAATGAGCTCCCTGCTTCCCTCTGTTTGCGCCCGAGTGGAGGCGGTTGCAGCTTGAACTTGAACGGTGACGGGTGCAGCGGCCCGTCCTCTCCGCCTCCGGGCTGCTGGCTGAGCGGATGAGAGAGTGGCAGGGGTGGGCCGTGGAGGTGATGGGCTGTCGGCTTCTCTGGGGCGGGGCGGTGGGGCTGTGGAATGACGATGCTGGGGTAGTGGAGGAAAGCTCGGGGGCTGAGGTGGTAGTTGTAGACAGACTGGGTGTGGGCCTGCAGGTAGTGCTTCATGTCCTCTGGGTTGAAGGAGAAGTGGGAGCCCATCATGGGAGAGGACATAGAGGGGGAGGGGGTGTAGGACAGGTGGGGAGTTGGGGTCATGGACAGGGCTGGGGACAGAGTTGGGCCCAGAAGACCCCCGGGGCCAGGCAGGGGGGAGACAGGGAACGGGGACAGGGAATCTGGATGGACCCTGTGGCCATGTCTGGGGAGCCCTGTTGGGTTGGGGCCGCCGCCGTAGACCCTGAACAGAGAATCGTGAGGCAGGCGGGGATGAAGCAGCCCCCTGTAGGCCCTCTCAGGCCCCACACCTCGATCCTCAGCCCCCACAGCCTCTTCCAGCTCTGAGTTGGTGGAGGTGCCATCACTACAGTCGCTGACGGAGCCACGAGCCATGCGGCGAGCCACACTGCTGAACATACCCGGGCTGCGCAGCTCCTCACTCGATGAGAGGACATCTGAGGGTGTGGAGGGGGGGAAGCGGAAGTGGGTGCCTCCACTCGGAACAGGAGGGGCACTCTGGGGGACATTTCGACCTGGGAGGAGGAAACATTAACGTTATGTTGGTGTTTAGTTTCAGCTGGGGATCGACACACACAGAGATTAGTTAGAGCAGCAGGATTGTGTTTACATAAATGTCTGAAATCATTCAGAGTAATTAATGAACATGCCAATAATAACAACTGCAACTGTGCGGCTCATTGATGGGCTTCTAATTATTTG
This sequence comes from Macroramphosus scolopax, assembly GCA_901007825.1. Lineage (NCBI taxonomy): Eukaryota > Metazoa > Chordata > Actinopteri > Syngnathiformes > Centriscidae > Macroramphosus > Macroramphosus scolopax. Next base: position 26,924 of record CAAKHC010003272.1, on the reverse strand, counting down.
TGTTTCTGGACAGAAATAGAGTTCGATGGCGCAGAGGAACAAACCACATCAGTTTGTGGCCGCACAAATAATTCATGTTCATTTTAATGTTTCTAATTTGTGGGAAAGAAAAACAAGAATATCCCCAGCCGTAAATATGTTTTACGTCTGGAGAAAGAAAACAACCTTTTATCCAGAATAAGTGATGGCCACACTCTCACATGTATCACTCAATATCTGACAAAGCAACTGTTTAATACGGAAACTATCAGCATGAAACACTGATGAGACTGATGTTCAACATGGATGACCTCATCGTTCAACCTGATGAGACACATGTCACTCATACCTCCTCCTGTTTCTCCCAACGGGTCACAGACACACAGAGAGAAACTACTGGGTTCCACAGAGCCACGAGCTGCCTCCTCCCTCCTCCCCTCCTCACCCTCTCCTGCCAGGGAGACTGCAGCTCTGCAATAAATACTTGGCATCTGTGCACGTGCCAGAATTAAATACTGGAAAAGTTGCTCTTACTGCCATTACAAACATGGGTTGGGTTCCTCTGTTTTTTCCAGTGCCGCTGAGCATGTATGTGTGTGTGTCTGAGAGCCATGTGTGTCAGAGCCATGGAGGGAAAAGAATCATGCATGTCTTTAACTAGTGTAAATGTTTGTGGGAGTCTGCGCATCACTTCAGATTGACGTGTGTGTGTGTGTGTGTGTGTGTGTGTAACCATCGTATGAAACCATCGTGTCACAACATGTCAGCGTGTGGGCCACATCACAAGGAGGCTATAATTAAAGTTTTGCGCTGCACTTATGTCACCCAGTATCCAACGCTCCCATATGGGCTGTGTTTACACTGGGTGGCCGGGAACAGAACGAGAGACGACTTCAGAGGAGGGAGGAGAGGGATAAACTGGGACGTGGCACATCGTTGAAGACACACACACACACACAGACTGGAAGTAACCAGGCACAGACGTGCACACATGCAACACCACAAGGGTTTGTGTGTGCAGTTTGTACTTCTACTAGGATTCTGAGAGTATTCAGACTTTATAAACATTTGTTTCATTTAATCTTTTACTGGCAAGCAAACTGGTCCATGACAACGACGTATCTGAAACGGTCTTTGCGGACGACTCACGACTGCCTCGCTGTGATCCTACAACTTTTATTCACAGACATCTGGAGGACCAGAAGCTTCTTAGATACACATGAACTGAATCATCACTGAATATAACTGAAGATAACAGGTAACAGTTGACATGCTCACGCGATGATCAGTAGAAGTAACGTTGTGTACGTACCAGTGCCCATGTCGATGAACGGGTAATTGACCAGCACTAGCTTGTTGAAGTTGAACTTGTAGGTGAACCTCTTCCCTTTGGTCTTGTGGAGGATCCTCTTGTTGTAGTAGTATCTGAGGAGAGCAGCAGGACAGGAACAGTCATTTCTTCAGTCACAGTGAAACCAGAGTGATAAACAGCCGATTCTGTTGCTCCTCCTGAGATTACTAACATGACTCGTTGTTAAAAGGGAGTTACTAGAATGGAGAGAACAAGGACAGAGAGTGTTGCTGCTCTACACTGATTGTAAACCCGTTCAGGCTTTGTAAAGTGTATTTTTGGGCTAAATAATCAAATTAACTTTATTAATCATTTGTACAACTGATGTTTCTGAGTCACAAAACTCTGCACGTTTGTTGACAGCAAATCTAATTTGAAAGGGAACCAATGCTGTTTGATGAACAGGGAGTGATGTTTGCCAGTTAGCTGCAGTAAGTCAGAAACATGAAGTATGATTGTGATGTTTAAATCCCAACCTGCATGGAGACTGGACATGAACCAGTGAAGAACACACAATTCAACAAGCTCACCCGGTGAACGCGGCTCTGTTAGAACGCTCACTGTGATTATCGAGGGGAGGTGAGACAGAGGTTTTGTAGTACAGTCGTACCCATGCGGCTCCATTAGAGAGCCGCATTAGTCATCAGCAACACACCAACCGATGTAGGAGTGAAGAGTGAGCGCTGACAGCTCATCTGAAAGACCAGAAAATGGCTCCCTGTGAGTCACTGAAACCCGCCGGACTGATGCTACATTCAAATCAAACGTCTTTCATTCTATTGTGAATGGCTGATTCATTCATGTGCAGCCGAATGAGGCAGAGACGAGCTCATGAACACACTGATTTACCTGAATGAAAACATGGAGATCAGGAGGCTTTAACGCAGCAGCTCTCCAGGGACGGCATGAAGCCAGGTAAGTGTTTACTTATCAATCATTCAATCGGTCCTCTTCATACAATCCATCTGTTTAATTTAGCCTCAGTGATAAAACAAGACAGTAGAATGAGTCCAAAGTAAAACTGGGGCAATAAATAAGGAGTTCCATATCTGAGCTGTGATTAATGTTTGTATGAACTCAATAACCCAACATTAAACCCCGCCCCTTCTTCTTCTTCTTCTTCTTCTTCTTTCTTCTTCAAGTCTCGTCAAATTATTTCTGAGATCTATTTTAACTCTGCCAAGACAGAATCCTTCATTTAAACTGTTTGGAACAGTGCAAAGAAAAAGTATGATAACATGCTTGTAGTACAATCAATATTTGTTCCTTTGTCCTCCAACAGTCATGGTGATACTACTGCTGCTGAGGATGGGGGTCAGCTGGATTACTCACTGGGACAATAGACAACAACAGCCTTGTGTTAACCAGGAGCCCCTCGACAACACCCACCCACACATGATGTCACACAAAACTACTAATTAGACAATTTATCTAACATCTGAGAAGACGCGGTGCATTGAAGGCAATCGGGAAAGCACAAGTTTGTCTTTTAAAGTAACATTTACTGGTATTAACGGAAAAAAAAAACACAACCCCAATTCCACTCCGAATCCAATCTGGGAGGATTAAATACGTCGCCATTAAAAATAACTTGGTAATATAGTTGTGTTAAAGATTTGTGCTGCAGTGCCGCAGTCCTTGAGAAGAGAAATGATCGAGGACTTATGCACAAGCTACTGGACACGTGCTGGATGGTGCAGCTGACAACGAAATGTCTTTATATGCAGTAAGAAGGGGGGGGGGGGGTCCCAGGATGGGGAGGAATGATTGATGGCACTCTAAACAAGTTGGGGTAAAGGATCAACACATACATGTGAAAGAACACATACACACACACACACACACACTCAAACAGCACTGAGTCAATATGAGACAGCGTGTCTCGCATACTGGGACCAGACTCGTCCTGCTGCTCTTTGAACACCACTTGAACTTCCTTCAAATAAACTGGAAAAGGACTTGGACTGCGTGGATTCTGTATTTCGAACAAATGCTCAGATGTGAGCGAGCGGCGAAATGTTCTTCCACACATATGGTAGAATGTACACGCAGATGCATGCACACATGTGAACCGATGCACTTCCACTTCAAAGATACAGAGAAGCATCAATAAAAAGATGCTGCTCTGACAGAGACTGAACTTTCGACCAAGGAATTTAGAATTCATTAACCCTTCCTGCATGTATGGATGTAAGAGGCCGGCGCATGTAAAGTCACTGGGTTTATGTATCGTCCCAATTTCCCCCACTAATGGCGGGTGAGGAGCTCCAGAGGGAAACTGTTGGTTAACTCTTTAAATAAAAGGTGCAGCCAATTTGCACCGCTCCTTCACACTGCAGTGACTCACCAAGCTCATGCTGCTTTGTTCAAAATGATCCTTTAAAGAATCAGACATCCAATAGATTCAGAGGTTTGTTGCATCTTATAAAAGTAACTAAATACAGACAGTCTGCAACACAACACACACAGTCCTGTAAATTCTTGATCAAAGCCCGACAAGGGAAAACTCTGCTTCAATATATTCTTATAGAAGTTCTGAGGGGTTTACATGTAAGGGTAAGTCATAAACAAAAAATAGGTTTAAGCAACAAAACAAGACACAGATGGGCTGGGGGAGGACTGACGTATAACAAGGTGTTAAGTGTATGTGTGTGCGTGCATGACGAGACAGTGCAACTAGTCATCACCATGGCGAACTATAACAAACACCAACCTACAGCACAGGAGGCGACACTGACGACAAGCTGTGTTCATGTGTGTGTGTGTGTGTGTGTGTGTGTGTGTGTGAGATGAGAGAACAGACTGGCAGCTAAATAAAAACTCACGCAGCATCCCACATGTGTGCTCTGCGGAGGGTGAAGTTGTGTTTCTAAATCGGCTGTCACCCAGAAGTTTGAGCACGATTCACGAGCGGATCTAGTTTCTTCCTCGACCTAACATCCTACAGGATTGTTATTGAGCTCAGGTTGCAGCCCCGAGTGAGTTCTAAAAGTGTGAATGATAAAAAAATGGCAAAAAATGAAGTCAGGGGTCAACAACAATCACACAAAACAAGTACTGATGGCACGTTAAAATGTGACATCAGCTCTGAGCCAGTGCGGTAAAACTACTATAAATGATTTTATTTCAGACGGGGATGCTAATGCCGTATATCGACATGACTCGACTCAGGACCACCTCCGTCCTTAATGTCTGTTTCAGGGGACTCGGGGGAGGAAAAGTCCTTCATCTAAAATCATAATCTCCTTGACGGAGCTTAATATCATCATCAGTGGAGACCAGCCTTCAACGACCAGGTAATAACTGTAAAGGAAAGAAGCCAAGTGTCGACCATTGGTTGTAATATATTGACGTGTGTTATCAGGCTCAGCGGTCCTGCTCCGGGCCTGGTTTCAATGAGATGTAAATCAGGGCTTGACTTTGGTAAATGTTCGGCACATGTTTCTGTGGTGCGTATCAAGGTTGACTTTGGAGTTAACGTGGATTACTAATGACAAACACTGTATCAAACCTACTGCGAGAAAGAGGAAGGAAGTGGTGAACTGACTTCTCTGAAGATGAAACATGAAAAGAGGCAGCAGGGAGATTTCTCACAACTTCTACTCTAAGATACTGAGAGATGATTGTAGAGTGTCTAGAGACCTGGGTGGTGTGTGAAAGATGTAGGTGGAAATATTTCACTTCAGTCTCACCTGAGCGCTCGGCTGAGCTTGTCGTAGTTCATCTGGGGTTTGCACTTCCGAGCCCCCCACAAGCGGGCCACCTCATCTGGGTCCTTGATGACAAATTCTCCGTAGTCTCCCTGCCAGGCGATGACGTCGTGGTACTCCTCTTTCCTCAGCAGCTCCAAGATGAAGTGCCACAGCTGGATCTGCCGGGAACCTGGGCTGGACTCTGGTTTGTAGGCCCACTCCGGGAAGGCGAACCCTGGGGAGGAGGGAGAGGAGGAAGGTGGTCAAGTGGACGATCATGATTCATAAAACTGAGGGTCACAATAAAGAGCCAGAACAATTAACACACATCTGTCACAATAGGTGGAAACAGTTGTGATGGTCTAACAGGGAGGACTTCATACTGCGTGTAACGGACATTTATTAGTTTAACAAAAAGTGTTGCATTTCACAAGAAAACAAATAAAACATGGGAAACTTTTTCCCATTTAAGTTTGGAATCGCAGGCAACATGAGAGAGGAAAAAGAAAGTAGTAGCGCGACTGATTCGTCGAAAGGGAGACCAGACTGGAGATTATTGGGAGTCGCAAAACCCAGTCTGAAACTTTAGATGAAATATGGAGGATGAAATCTAAAACACATTTCTGTCTGTGGCTGTGGTGCCGAGTGCAAACCAGTGCCTCCAGAAACTCTTTGTGATGAGCGCACAGGCTCGATCTCTTCCCACAGACCGCAGTCATATCAAAACTGCACTGCAATCGCCATCAAAGACGGAGAATCAGCACGGTTTAAAACAGATTAACAGGCCTTGACTTACGCGCAGACAAAATATGAGCTGTTGTTTTATAACCATTATCAGAGCACACACACAAAACACACACACACACAGACTATTATCCAATGGTTAAAAGTATTGGCTTTGTGTTGTAACGCTGTGGGTGGCAGTAAAAGACTCAACACCACTTCAACACAAGGCCGGGCTGAAAGGCTGAATAGCGAAGGCATAGTGACACACACGCACCTCATTAAGACCAGATGTGCCTTGGCAGTCATAAGAGAGCCGAGGGTGGGAAACACATGGGCACAGTAGAACAATACGGGATTTTATATGTGCACTTGTGTACATGTTTTATGTAAGAAACACACCATCCGAAACACCAAGGTTACAATCAATCAGTTTCCCACAGTCTACAAAGACCAGCATATCTGTACAGCAGTGAGAGTGAACTGGTAATGATACGCTCAAGGCTATTTAGAGTGCAACACCGTTGTGATGTGACCTATTGTTCATAGTTGACACTGCAATTATAGCAATATAAAAAATGATTGCATCATATGAGATCAGAGCCTTGACACACAGGTAACTGAAGAGATTCTCAGCACTTCATTTCCCTGTCAGTTTGATTAAAAAAACATCTTTGGAGGCGGCTCTATAAAAGAAAATCCAAAGAACTCTCAAAATAAGAGCAGATGAAAAACAGACAAAAAAAAGGCTGTAAAAGGGCTTAAAAAGACGACGCACCTGGCTGCAGAGCTGCAGAGACCTGGACCTGGGGCCCAGATGGCCATTAAAAACAATTAGGACTTTTCCATTTACCTAAAAGAGCTCTTGTCTGCATTGTGGAGCTTCTATGATCAGGATGTATCTATGAAAGAGTTGGGAATGAAGGAGTGAAATCAACATCCCTCCTGAAGTCTCAGTGAATCAGCATGAGGAGGAAAGGCCTCGACCAGGTACTCGTGTGAAGCTGACTGAGTCACGACACGTCTTCCCACATGGGTGGTGCTTTTAAAAAAAAACAAATGATACGTTTATAAAAGGCAGATATTGATCACAACGCACTGATTTGATCCGTGAGTGCATTTACAGCCTAGAAACAAGCTCTTCTCTTCCAGATGCATTTTATGAGCAGGTGAGTCAAAGTGAGTCATGGAAAAGGAAAGAAAAAACTCCTCAGGTCAAACGAGGTGGAACCAAAGTCCGTTATCAGGTGTGTATTATTGTGCAGTAGTACTGGATGGTATCAGCAGTTTTAACTGTAGAAATGATACGTTTGTAAACTAAGATCTACGACACATACAGAGAGAAGAAAGCCACAAAAATACACTTGAAAAGTGCATTTGGAAGAGTTTGTTTTCTTTGTTTGTGCATTAAATAAGTAAGAACTGCAGAGGAGCTCAGCAGGACACGGCTGCAGCACAGGGATCCATGTTGGGTTCAATCATGGAGATTATAAGACAGATTTTACCGATTCTTGCTGCAACATATGGTGTCTTGTATGATCTGAAGGTCGCTGACGCCCCCCACGTTCACAGATGGTTTGATAAACCTGTGTACAGCCTTTCAGTTTCACAATCTGATTGGTGTCTTCCTCAAAGTGTGTTTTAGATGTAGTGAAATGTGCTTCATTTCCAAAGTGTGTGTGTCTTCCAATGAATGGACACTATCCCTTGTGCATTGAGCACATTTATACTCCAACATGGCAGACGTGACATGTGAGGAGAGTGCTGTGTGACCATGAGAACGTCTCTGGAGGAAAGAATAGAGACCTTGATGATGATGATTTAAAAAAAAAAGTGATGTGTGACTTTCTCTGTCCAACTTTGCAGATATGGTGACTCTTCAGTTTCACAACCCAGTGCGACAGGAAAATATCCTTAAAAAACAAAAAACAGAGCCGCTATTGATGACTAATAAACAGCATGCTGCTATCTGATCTCCCAGGGTGCTTTGACAGGGAGCCAAAGAACAAGACACGCCGGCTGTGAGAGTTGATAATAGCCATTTGAAGACTAATGGGGTACGAGCATATGATTCACGCACCAGACAATAAGCCTCTTGTCACTGGGGGGGCACAAAGAGGAAACACATTGCAGTAAATGGGGTTTCACTGGCGAGTTTGGGGGGAAACGTGCACATGTGCACAGGCAGTACATCCCCACATTCGCACAGACGACAACGCGCTGATGCATGCAACACGCGGCAGGACTTGAGTGAGTCAAAGTGGGCGAGCTAATATATTTCACACGCACAAAGTACACACAACACAGGTTAGTGGGAGAGGTAAGTGGGTTCGGGCGTGGGTGCACAGAGCACACAGACAAAGAACACAGGAATAGCAACCGTGCCCACCGCATGTATATGTTGCAGATGTCCCTGCTGACTCATAGCTTGTTCATTTTGTCGTTCGGCTTTCGCAGATTCTGCCGTTCTTCTCCCCCTCAACACCACTGCCACCTCTTTCTTTCTTTTCTCTTTTTCTTTCATTCTGTCCCTCCCTCGCTCTGCCTCTCCTAAGACAGTCTCCTAGCAACAAAAGCTTTTTGCTCTAAAAATAAATGTCCGACTCACGACAAAAAAAAAAAGATTCAACTACAGAAACTTGCCAAAAGATAACTGGGCTCAGATCCAGCGAGATCCAGTGTGAGGGTGTGATCTGGGCAAGGCTGCCTGACCAACAGAGACCTCCACACAACGGGCTTCACTGTCACGCCGGGTTTACAACAGAACGATACAATGTCCGTCCCGAAAGAGGAACACATTAAGTCCATTTTATTTTAAAAAGACGGACAAGTTTGTCTAGTTGGCGTGTAGGTTTCCCTGCAAAAATATTATAAACCCCACTAGGAGCCTGATATTCCCTTAGCTCATGGCAGTGCATTGAACTGCTGCTCGGACTTTCCACAGTCATCCTCATGGCTGCACTACAGGAAAGGTCAGGGGCACATTCGGATACAGACGCTGGACAAAAGGAACACAAATCTTGCAAGCTGGGGAAACCTTTCTGATTGCCAGGCCGCGGTGGATTCTAAATATAGCTGAGTACATGGCAGAACAACTCATTTACTATGATTCTGCAGTCCCAAGCCACCTGCGTTATCCCTTCCAAAAGAAACACAGGATCTGTGCAGCAGCAGCACCAGCCGCCGCCGCCGGGTGAGGGGGTTTTACACGCAGGTCTGCTGTTCTTAGGGACTCTGACGTCACCTCAGCTGGAACAGTTCTCCGAATAACTGATAGCCATCACTGGAGTATTGTCCAAAGTGCCTGCAGCCGCTGAGACGTAACACAAAAGGCCACGTCCTTTATGCCTCTTGCTCTCACCAATAAGTTTCTTTAACATGCTGTTCCCTCTATCCATCCAACCCCCCCCCATCTATTTTTCCCTCCCTTCCTCCTATTCTTTGGTGGATCTATATTTAGCCATTGGAAAGGTCGGTCTGTGTCTGTGGGGTAATGACTCAGGGGCACCGAGACCGACGCATGAAGGTAACAAGCCAGGCTGAAAGGCTGAGAGCTGGGTGAAGGATGAAGTTTCTATTTTATTTTATTTTTTATTTATTTATTTTTTTTTTTTTTTTTTGGGGGGGGGGGGGGTGTTATGGGATCGATTATGGGATCAGGCCACAGAGAAAGACAGCAAACAAA
>CAAKHC010003269.1:31136-52753 GCA_901007825.1 Macroramphosus scolopax | reverse complement strand
AAGTGCTTGCGCTAGAATCGCCGACTCTACCTTTAAGAGGTACAAATATGTCAATCAGGTGTTCTCAACTTGTTTCTGCCGCCCCCGAGTGGCCAAAAAAAAACAGTCAATGCAGTTTCACTTTCCAATAGACCCCACATGTTGAATGAAACACCAAAGAGGACGATACGGTGACAAAGTGATGATGCGGTCTGGACAACATGAAGTTCACTGCAGGAGTGTGGTAACAAGGTGATTAACTACTTCCTGAAGTGCTGTGAAGTACAGCTCCACACTTGTTGCTATACGAGGGCAAGTATTTCACATGTAATCTGTCATCTCCTTTCTCTGCCTAAAATAAATCATGTTATCTGACATCTGACAGGTGCACACGTGTGTTTTGCTTCCCCCTGATGAGCCTCATATTTAAAGTTGCTTCGGATGCAAACTGATGTAAATTACAAAAGGACGATTGTGCTACTGAGGTCACAGAGAAGGCAGAATAATGAAAATGACTGAGCTACTGACTCTAACACCTGCGCACGCACACACACACACACACAAACACACACACACACACACACACACACGCAGTATACAATACACAATGTCAAAGAACAATCCACCTTAAATAAAGGTTGCATAAATCCCTCCAATTGTCCCTGTTACACAAATACATGCACGCCCACATGCACGCACACACTTGCACACATGCGTGCATGCACACACACACATCTCCACATCTAGCTGCTGGCTCTATACTTCAGTCCCAAGCCACATGAAAGGAAGAAACAGGGACAGGGAAACCCCACGTCACTCATTATGAAACTCTTTACGCCTCTATGCAGAGTTCACCCTCATTCTTAACTCACGAGTCCCAATAATTGCTGCAGGGCACATCATGATCGGCCAATTGAAATACCAAAAGAAATTAAATGGAAAAGTTTGAACTGTTTTAATTCTTTGATCTTTTGTTTTCTGCACTGGGAGAAGCAGACCGAGATTGAAAATAATAAACACATTATGTGCTCTGTTGAATCCATTTCAAATTCATTCTCCTGTGTTTCTGTTGGAAGAATTAATGTCACATGTTCCGACAGACCTCCCACACATTAACAGCCAACCAAAGAAACAAACAAACAAACCAAATTGCCACATATTATTCTCTCTGAGCTAAATCCTGTAAGCTTCTTCCACAGTTTCCAAACACATAAGATGATGTTTAAAGCTTTGAAAAAGCAAAATATTTTTTTGTAATTGTACAGTTGATGCAATGACAATGTCAGCAAGGACACAGTGTGCATGTTCTTTAAAAATCTTCACTTCCACAAATCCAAACTGAAGAAGCTCATGTGATGTAATCGAGAGCTCCATTGAAGGACCTAATGGAGCTTGAGGTGAGGACGGTTTGTGAACCAATAACTGCTTGTGCACATGCAGTAAGTGACTGATGAGTGAAACATGTCTTTACATGTTAATATTAGTTTGATGTTTCACTATAACGTTTAGATTTCTCTATTTCTTCTTACAACTACTGTGGTGATGATACAATACAAACTTTTGTCTATTTATTTAACAAAACCACTATTAAAAGTCTTAATTCTAACGCATGAGCACATGAAGTCGCTAACTTTTACGACTGCATTTGAACGCAGCATCACCGTTAACCAGCAGCTTATTAAGTTTTTAGCCCCCCTGCATTCTGGCAAAAAGTCTTTCCATCCAAACGTCACACAGTGATGAACATCAGACCAGAAAACATATCAAGTCAATTCACACATGTCTGTTGAGTCACATAGCCTAAATATTTGTGGTTAATAATGACTGGGAGCGACTGTAACCACTTGTTGCGCGTTCACGGTCCAAACGCTCACAAGGAGGAACAAACGGACAGGGTGGTGCCGAGTCGAATGCTGAAGTTCGCGTCATTCAACAAGAATTTTAAAAAGCGCAAAAGGAAGAGGAAGACCGGGTTACTATCTCTGTTTGACACCACATACTTCCTTTTATATCTGCATGCATGCACCGCCTATTACGCATGACTGCGGCCCTGCGTCTCTCTAAAAGTTCATAATGAGTTTAATTCTGTTTAAAAGTACTGACAAGATGCTCTGACGTTACACGAATAAACATCACTTAATGCGGAGTTGTATTAAACTGCATCTTCATTTGGACCTTAAAGAGTTTTGAAGTTTTAATTCATTATATATATAAAAAAGGAGTTAACGAGCAGACTTACCCGATGTCACCGGCAGTTTTTTTCTTTCTTTTTTTTTTTTTTCTTTAACTAAGCCAACATTTTGCGAGGCACTCATATGCACTTCGACCTGACACATGATCCCCTTCACTTTTAAAACTTTTGCACTGTGGAATAAAAGTCACGCTGCACACACACACACACACACTCACAAATCATGTGCTGGCTTTCTGTTTCTCTCTCTCTCTCTCTCTCTCTCTCTCTCTCTCTCTTCTCTTTCTAGCTTTCTTTAGTGCTGCACCAGAGTCAGAGTCCTCCTGAGCAGAGCAGATCCACCATTCATAATGAAGTGGCTGCCAGACTTGCAGAGTAATACAACATTTCTGTCACACCCACATCCTGTCAGTCCTCCACTCAGGCGCCTGTAAAGCCTCATCATGAATTGAACTTGAACTGATCACTGTATCAGACACATAATGTTCATATTGATCCATTGAACACTTGTTGAAGGTGCCAGTGAGTTTAATACTGAACAATGGGTCCAGCAAAATACATGTAATCGGTGTTCAAATGAGGTCTTGAAATGTATTTTTTAATTGAGACAAAATATTCTTTTATTTCAATGTTTTGCATGCTCATAAATGATTTGTAGCTCCGGTCTTATATCCAGTTGTTTGGTTCTCAGGGTGACTAACATCTGTCATGGGGCTGCACATGAAAAATGGCCTGTTGGCTAACACAGAGGAAGTAGTCTTGCCCGCAGTTGAGGTGACATCCTTGCGGCTCGTCTTCATCTAACGTTTGAAGTCTTGCTAAATGACACCATGAAAGGATAAATTATTAAAGGGGAACGTGAGTCCGGTCCACTGCTCTTCATGTGTGGAAGTGCCAATCTCCCTCACTAATTGTTCTCCCTCACACTGCACTGTGATGTATATTAGGACATCCGCATGGGGACTCACACTTCTGTATTTAATAACCAGGATGAACCCTTCTTACCCTCCGCTATGTGACAAATATCCTGTTTAGATTTCTCCGAAAGGCGTGTGGAAACACCGCTGATTGCTGTGTGGACCTCCAATAGGCTGAGTGACAAGTTGAGGTGAGCGGAGAGGGAAGTGCACATGTGGAAACATGTTGAGTTTTGAGATGATTCTGAAAACGCAGTTATTTTGAAAGTGAAGGTTGATAAGTTCCTCTTGTGGAGGTCAGGACCCCCACAAGAGGTTGCAGAATTAAATGGAAACAACCAGCAAACATAAGTGTCGATGGGTTGCAGGTAGATACAGTGACGCTTCATCTCCGGGGGGTCGCAAGCACAAACGTTGGATGTGACTTGAGACTTTATTCAAGAGTTGTTCTTTTATCAAGCACTGGACTCTTTCTCTGATGTAATATGTGATTTGATTTAAATCAAATCTAATCTAATCTAAAATTAGTGCAAGGCCCGCAAACATGGCGACCTAGTAGGATGCACGAGACCAGCAGAGGAACAGACGCCAACGCAGAAGTCATGGAGGGGTCTTCAACTGCCTTTTAACTGATTCGAATATGGAAACTGATCACTTATACCAGTCGACGACTCTCCCCACTTCCTAGAGACAGACACATGTGAGACTCACTCCTACCCGTGTCCGTCTGTTTGCACCACTGATCAGTTTTTAATTTCCATTTCTCTATGATTACAAAATAAAACCATCAATCACTCATATGATAGTTACCCAGCGGAGGAATGGAAACTGGTACGATGTAGTGAACAGATACAAACCTACAAAAAGCTCTTAACCATGTGTTACGTTAAATAAGAGTCCTTGGGTGACCGGTCACACTGCTGTCAGCTGAGAGCCTTTCAAAGTGTCCTTTGTACAGCTGTTGAAAGAAATAGAACTTTATTATAAGATGTGTGTCGAGCCGTGAGAACACACACACATTCTGACAGAGCGTTCACTGTGTCACCGGCTTATTATGAAAACAAACACGATACCTTTTCTTTTTTTCTTCCTGGAAGAAGCGATCTTGTTCCCACAGGCTCCGTCGTGACAACAGTGGACCCAACACATGCCCCGTTGTTGTCTATGAGACACAAGTTCCACATTCTTACACAATCTGACATTCTTTGACACGTTTAAATGGGAGCCAGAACAAGTTCACGTCAAATCCGAGAAGTCTCAGCTTGCGCATGAAACAGGTTTAGTGATTCGATGTGGTGATTATCTGTTGTCACGAAGCCTAATGTAAAGGACGAGCACTTCAGGAGATGAGAAGGGACACAGTGTGGAAGACGGACGATTCTGATTGGTCCGTTCATTGCTGGTGATAAAGAACGCGGCTTATCAGCGCACATATTTCGTGAACTAACAAACCTAAATGGAGAAGGTAAAACAGCAGCTCAGGGCGGCCAGTTTGTGCCACGAAAGTGCAACTAATGCAAACTGATAAGCCTGTTAGAACGGTTGAATAGCATCCGTTTCTTTCATCTCGTGGTGAGTGGAGGAGAACATCTAGTTGTCTTCGGTACCTGCTTACCATGCAGGGGTAAAAAGGAACTCTGACTCTTAAAGAAGTCCAAACGTGGTGTTTGGTCACCGGACAGCCGCCGTCATCCCCTGAGCTTCCACCGTAGTGTGGCTAACAGTCCCAGAATGTCATGACCTGAAGACACGTTTTATGAAGCAACACATGTACCCGCAAACAAACTTCACCCTGTAATGAGTTTACTTTCAGAAAACAAGGCCTCAGATCAAGTGTTTCATAGCCAGCATAAGACTTTGGTTGATGTGCCAATCTCCAGTGTTTATTTGAGCACACTGTGGCCCTGTGGCATTACAACAGCAGGGACACAAGGCCAGGACAGAAGGTCAGCCCTTTAAATGGCCTTCAGAGGAGACACCCGGACTCTTAAACCACTTTGATCCTTCAGACACGAGACGACCGGAGGGTGCTCTGAGACATTTCTCAGAAATGTTTCTTTAAGATGCCTTCCCTGAGACGACAGGTGTTTCCTGGAAAGCACACACACACCTACATCATCAGCCAGCTGAGCACACAGCAAGGCGCCGCAGAGCTGTTTATCTATGGAATTAAAATATCATTCCTGTTACGTAGTCAAACATGATACAGGTGTCAGGTTGACGGCGTGCAGGCCAATTAAAAATGGCAGAGGGCTTGATGTGTTTATCATGATAATCTGGCTTAATCCGAGTCCTTATCTACGACAAGATCAGTGTGGAAGGTGTGCAGGGTTTATTTGGGATCAGCAGAACATGCTGATCTCATTAAAAGTTGATATGGCTGCTATGTATTGAAGGCCTTCACTGATATTGGGTTGCAGACTCTTTGGCAACAACGACAGCCTCTTTCTTGTAACAGTCAAGAAGCTTCTTGCACCTGCCGGCAGCTTCTTTTTGTGCTGCTGGATTTGGGTCTGTTGACAGATGTTTGCCTCAAACACAAACACATTTCAGTCGAAGATCATGATGATGTCTAGGAAGATACATGGCTTGTTAAAACTGGATTCAATATTTACTCCGGTGACCTTTGGGGAAAAGAAAGAATCAGGAACATCTCCCAACTGGGTGATTAGACTCAGGACCTGTTGCTTGTCTCCTAAAAGGGCTCAGATACAGGAAACGACTCTCAAGTGGGACGTCTTGTTTCTACATCCATGATCTCTGGATGTACAAGAACAGGCAGACTGCCATGTAAAAGACTGTCAGAAAAAAGGTGTATCCATGTGAGACTGCACTGCTTACTGCTCCTTAAATTCCACAACCACTGCTGTGGTTTTGGTTTGAAATTGAGCACATGAAAAGGCCCGGTCTTCTTCTCTGAAGAACATGTACAGAACCTGGAGCCTCGCTGTGATGACATTACATCATGGATGATAGAAGCCAGGAAATGTCTTAAGAATCCTGAGAAATCCCTTCACAGAAATGTTCTTTGTTCAGCAGGAAGCATCGAGCCTGTTTGTGTGGGTGGACCAGCAAACTTGGTGCGACACAGATGCTTCAAATCCGGTGTTTGTCCACCCAAACCAGCAGAATTAAACCTGGTATGAGGAAGCGCAGAGACTTCAAACAGATAGAAAGGATGCGCGTTGTTCCATCATCATAGCCTTGCAAAAGCTTTGCTGCAGCTTATTAGCACTGATGAGTTTTTCCTCTTCCTGTTCTCGTTGCCTCTTGAAGGCAGATGTTAACCCTCAGTAGGGCGACTGAGCTCTTAGGAAACCTCATTGCAGATAATAAAAATAAATAGGAACAAATCTAAAAGGAGTTTGTGAGTGTGAGCAGCTGCTCTGTGTGTTGTAGCTCTGTGATTAGGGTGTGGACCATTTGTTTGTTGGGATGTTTTCTATTTGCTCTGGAATGTCCTCTGGGCTGTTGGTGAGCAATGATCTAAGACTGTGAGAAGAACACACACTGCGTCTCCTCCCACGCTGTACCGACTGCTGGAGTTTCCATACTCAAAGCATGAGAAAATTATACGCTTTCAAGTGAGTTTAAATGCTCATGTCTGGTGAAATACTTTGATTCCATTAAAAAGCAGTCATCAGAGGTCTCACTGGTTTTCTTAGAAGGTTTGACTGAATTTCTCAAGAAGCTGAAAATCGCATTGGGACAGATAGACATCAGACTTTTCAGGTTTTAATTCCAAAGCTGTTGGTCAAACACAACACTCCTTGTGTCAGAAATAGGAGCAGCAGCATCACATCGTGAGAACAAGAACTCCCTCTGGATAATATCAGCTGCTCTTTCCGTTGGTGTGTGCTGCCTCTGACTTCTAACCTCGATGTTCTCTTCTGACACGGAAGCTCTCATCGCTATTTTTAAGTCTATAAATGACCAGTAAAGCAACGTTGCCCTGCAGTAATGTGAAAGGTATCCGACCAGGATGTTTTCTACCTCAGGAGGGGGGATACTATTTTTATGGGCTCAGTTAGACCTTGAAGTTATTGTCCTTGTCCACCACAAGAACATGATTTTCCATCTTATCACATTATAGGCTGGCAGCGGGATCAGGGGCCGGAGGGGACGATCACAAGGAAGTTAAAGGCATAATCTGGTTTATTTAAGAGTCAAACACATGTAAGCAAAGCCAATTTTTTTTTTCCCAAGAAGTGCAAAAGTTGAGTTCAGTGGACATTTTACATGAAAATGTAAGTTGAGGATTAGAAGCTTCAGCACACGAGACTCTCTTCATGTGGGGGAACAACCCATAACACTCCCGCCTCTCGTTTAGATCCTCAACTCACTTTAAAAAGACCTTCATCTTCACTGCAGGGACATAGGCAACAAAACAATCACGTGTGTTACTATGAACAAGACGTGAGGGACAACACTGAAGGCAGTTGCAGCCAATGAGATGTCTCAGCCAGACAAAAGCTGCTCTCTCTCAATGCCAGCAGAAAAAACACTAAAAACACAAGAATGGAGGCAGATGCCATCCTGGGTATCCCAAGAGCTGCCTGAGCCTGAGGGGCAAATATCTCAGCACAGAATAAAACACAGTAATTCTGAAGGGCGTCAGACCTTCCTGTTTTATTTTCTCTCCTTGATTTCCTGACCTCAGGTGAGCCCTCAGAGGCAGCGTGGATACTTGAGCAACTACTTCCTGCTCCACTTTGTACAGACCAGCCCTTCCTGTCCCTGTTTGGAGAAGAGATGTTATCCTTGGCTGGAGGAGTCCCAAATTACTATTAATTACATGAGCGCGTCATCATTGCCGCCAATACTTTCTTTATACTGCAAAAAAACGAAATACTAATTTATATTACAAAATGCTAATATTAGTTATTCCATTTTCTAACAGTGGAGAAGGAAACAAAGTCTGTATTTTCTTCTCAAAAGGCAGAGCAGCCAGGCAACAGTGACGTCTTATGATCACATCTAGTCCCACATGATGCACACACACACTGACACAGGTGTTACAGGTAGGGATGAGACTATGAAGTGCGTCTATGAGATTCCTCCAAAGTAGATTGCATCAACGTCAGTGTGCTTGCAAAGGGAAGCCTGGCAGAGTCTGAGGTCCGGCAGCAGAGCCCAGCAGGACGGGTACCAGCCTCAGCAGGTCTCTCAGAGGGATGCCCAACTGGCTGCTACGCGACAATAAATCACCGAGTGATGTGCAGCCTGCAAGGAGAGAGGATGAAACTTTACAGAGCTGAAATGTTACAGTCACAACTGAAACTGGAGGGACACTTCAGAGACTTGAGAGTGCAGCCCTCAGCGAGGACCAATGTATGTTCAACTTATTATCTAGATCGGTCTTAAAATAAGCAGTTTCTGCAGAATCCTGCAGACAAACAAACAAACATGAAAACAAAGTCTCCCAGGCAAAGGTAATAAAATAAGGAAAAAATAACCCAAAAAGGGTCCACAAATGGGGTAATAGGACCGGATTTATTTGTTGGTTTAGTGATTAAGGTTAATGAGACTCATTACTGTCATTTCACAAGAGAAAATCGATGTCAGTAAGATGTTAAAGAGATAAATTCCTGTTGCTTTGCACACAACCAGCATTTGCAGGCACGTGTGATTTTAATGCGTACATGTGTTTGTCTTACCCTCAAGCTGTGTGTGTGTGTTCCCGAGGAAGGGGATTGAGCGGTACACCAGGAAGGACGCCAACATGATGGACTGGGCGTCCTTAGAGAGGGCCTCGCACCTCATGTAGGACCTCAACACCGAACTGTTGTCTAGAAGAGCAAACACACACGTCATAGATGTATTTCTACTTCAGTTTTCCAGTTGTCATACAAAAACTTTTACCGGTCAATGACTAAAAGGTAAATTTAACTTTCTATAGGTCACTTTAAATCAGACTGTACTGTATGATGATCGTCAGTTTATGTTAATGTCTGATATCCATTAGACTTGCTGTTAAAAGCATCTGTTCTATGAGTTTGTTGGACATTGTGACTCACATTCACTCACATGCTTCACATGCTTCACATGCTTCACATGCTTCACATGCTTCACATGCTCAACCGTGGACAATGTGTGAGGAAGACATACAACACATGGCTGTAATTCATGTTTGAAAGTCTGTGAAATTGCAATCATTTAGATGTTTTCAGTGTCCTTCCAGCAGATTAATATCAATCCAGATGGCTGAGTTCAAGTTGTCCTAGTTCTGTTTTACTTTGAAACCGGTTTCTCACCCCCGTCAGTTTGTGTTTATAAAGTATGTGTGTGTGTTCATGCGCAAGTATGCAATGGAATGTGCGTATGTTTAACTATACACACAGTCTATTTAACTTATAAACCTCGACATTGTTGTGCTTCACCCTGAACTACAGAACAAGGTGAAACTTGTGGAGGCAGTGACGTGCTCAGTAAAGCCAGAAGGTTTTTCTTTGAAGTAAAGTTGAAAGCAAATGAAACAGAGAAGTGAAGCTTCTTCAACATCATCATCATAGAGAAGGATCCAGTTATAGACGCCCCCGCACATCCCGAGGCCCTTAGTTCTGTCAGCCAATGGGGTTTGAGCTTGACTAGTGGGGTTCTCCTTTATGAGGTAATGAAACTTTCACATGTTTCATCTCAGCAGTTCAACAAAATCTGTTCCTGAAAAAATGTGAAGATTTAAAAGTGTGTTCAGACTCTGCAGACGTGCAGATCGCAGACATGCTAATGAGCATCCTTCAAAATTAAAGTCTGTGCATCAGTCCATGTGAAATTCTTCCAAAATACAATGTTCATGGTGATAATAAAGTGCAGCGACATCACACTGCCGCACACAGACACACAAACTTACAGTATATAATAATAAAGAATCAATAAATGAGAATGAAAAGTGAGCTAATGTTTGCTAATTCAATAACCTCTATGATAGATTATAGCAGTAAGCTGACAGGACAGCAGGGCCTTTGTTTGTTCTGACTTTTGTTACATAGATTACAAGGACAAAATTATTGGAATCTGTCCAGTTTTGAGCATGAAGGCTACAATCAGCAACTGTGAAACCGTTGCTATGGAGCTTAATATTGGTCTGATACCAATATTTAAAAAATTGGACTAGGGCCCACATCCAAAACTACCAGGGCCTTTAATAAAAGAACAGTTTGTACTTGATGGATGACTCCTTCCTTCTGATCGATCGATTTACCTCTGAGCCAGCTGTCCAGTGCTACATCCACCATGTTCTTCATGATGGGTAAAAACTCAGAGGTGAGCAGGGCGTCGTGGCAGTTCGAGGGACCTCGCAGGACCCTGCTGTCCCACAGCTCCACCACCAGACGCATCTGCCACAGGGGGAAGGTCTGGGGTAACTCCCCCCGACACAGAGCGCCGACCGCCTGAGAGAAACAAGTGTTAACACACCTCTTTATTAGAAGGGACGTTGGGTTTGCATTTGTTTAATCAGTCATAGTTAAGATCTAGGTCACATTGTTCAAAGAGGTTTGGAATTTTTAGCTTAAGTTCTGTGGTGTGTTGTGGCGCAGCATGTTGGTGAGTGAAACGACACTTCTTGCTCCTGGAGAACAGACTTACATCAGGTCTGTAATCCAGAGAGTGAATCAGAGAAACATTGTGTTCACAGGAGTCTGGTGGAGCATCAGGTAATATATTACGGCAATAAGGTAACTACATAATTGGACTACAATTGCTACAACAGTGATCAGTGATAAGACTCAAGAAGACCACTGTCATCACTGCGTGTGTGTGTGTGTGTGTGTGTGTGTGTGTGTGTTACCTGCTGGATAGCCATGTACGTGGGCAGCATTTCTGGACATTCCTGCGTCACACATTCGTACAACATGGCCGAGAACAAAACCAGAGTGTCTTCTCTCTGCAAACACATCACAACAGAGTGAGTGTAAGGAATGCGCCGACCGGTTAAAGCATACAAGCAATCACCCTTGATATCACACTTGATAAGTGTGAAGTTAGATGCCGACTCCTCAACTCCAGCATTCCAATTTAATTTGATTATAAGTAGGGTTTTGGCTCCTGCTTGTTTGTGTCACAGTAAGTGCCCGTGTCAGTGATGTTTGTGCTATTGAGGGTTCATAAGTTAAAAACATAATGACTTCTGGGCTCAGGCGGGGAGATTTTCTAAACCAAACATTTTAATCACTACTCTTGTTTTTGAATCAGAAAAACTTATAAACAGCAATCAAAGTTTTCCTGATAACAAACTGCACACACACGGTGATCCAGCTGATGTACGGAGATATTCTGTTTTTGCACACATTTTAAAAACCTAATCTAATAATTTCAACGTCATTCCATTAATTGACACCATCCTCTAAGGGCTCGGAATCACACAGGAATGGGTAGTGTACATTCAGATATGGAGGTATTTCACACCGCATTACAACCCAGACAGCAACAAATCTTCCAATTTCCTGCCTGAATATGCGTCCTGAAATAAAGTACAAGGAATACGGAGAGAGGAAATTAGACGGCCGAGATGTTGGGATTGAGCTAATGAAAACAGATAAACAGTAAAGAAACCTCCTGTTGCCGTTATATTTAATTAAAGAATACAACACTATAAAAGGACTAATTTTCCTCCAATTCAGTCGGCAAGCAGACACCAGTGACTTCTCTGCAATCCAACCAATTAACCCAAAGCGCTTTACTCAGTAAATAGGAGTCAAGTGATTAACAAGCAGACTGCATATCTGTCATGACATTTAGTCATGACATCTATTCTAACCCTCTGTGAGGCGGTTTTAAATGACCCTGTGTATGTCCCGTGCTAATCATATGAAGTTTCTTTTTACAGACGGCAAAACTTGCCCATATTGCAGAACAGAAACTGGTATCGTCTGCTCTTATTGTGCTATATTTGAAACTTTTCTTCCTCCAATCTTCTCAGCAATTCTGTTTCTATCTCTGCCAGCAGCACGACAGGCAAGGCGATCCGGACTGTGATACCTCAACACCTATTTGAGACTGTGCCAACTTTAGTGTGGCCTGTCTTTTTATTTTGCGTCATCATTAAGTTGCGACGTTCTGGGTTCAGACGGGGTTTTTTTATAAATAAGTGATCATGACTTTTCGTGGCCTTTGTCATTAATCAGGAGCTGATACGTGTTAACATACTAACATTTCCTTAAACTGGAATGTGCATTTTACCTGACTGTAAGACTATTTTGTCCTCCACGTTTAGGTGAACTAGGGTGGACAAAATATTAGGAACAGCTGTCAGTATAACCAGAAGGTACCACAACCTACAGCCTCCAAAACAATCAATAGAATAAATCATCACCTCTCTCAAAGGGCTTCAATAACAACTGAAGAGTGGAACCCTCATGAAGGGAGGACGGATTGTACCAACTAAATTATGCATTACGATGCATATAAACAATCAGTTTATCCTGAGGAGGAAGTGAACCAGGATACACAGGATCAGCAGGCATGCAGGGTGCATATTAAAATGTTTATTTTGCTTCAAACAGAAACAACCAACATGCCTGGGTGTTGAACCTGCAGACTGGGAGGAAAGTGTTTCCAGCTGGGCTTCAACAGAGCAAAGAGTTTCTGCAGTGATATCAAGCAGCACCACGCAATAATAGAAAACTGTTCAAAGCTCCTCTGTGAAACAAGTTAAATTACGCGATACTTCCCCAAGAACATTTACCTGAAGTGATTTTTTCACGATTTTCAATCTCTGAAAACGTAGCTGTTGCTCCTCCAAATTTCATAATGCTTTTGAATGTGGTGAGGAAGATATTATCACCTTAAGTGGTTTATTTATAACTGGGTTCAAGATCCAAAAACCCATAATTCCCTGTTTAGCTTGTATGTTTTAGGATGCAGAGATTAAAATGTAAGAATCTGAGCTAACAATCCAGGCGGTCGGAGTGAATCTGGCTCCCTGCAGACTTACAGCCAGTTTGTCCAACAAACTATGTGCAGTGGAATATGAACTCCTAATACCAATAGTGACTGGACTCACCCCAGTATCATTCATTGGACAAGTGACTAATGATTGCTCAAGACACAAGCTTCCTCATTTCCACCAACAAATGTATGATGGCTGGTGTAATCAGTGGAATAAAACTGTCAGTCTGGAGCCTTGTGTCATCCTGGGTGTTGAACTCACATGTTTCATTCCGTCTGATGGTTTACAGAAGAACTCAGCAAAGGACAGCAGGGCCGGCTCCGAGGTGAACGTAGAGATGGCTTCAGGCTGCAGAGACACACACGGGGCGATTGTTAAATTATTTCATGAAACAAAAACATATATTTGGAAATGCAAAGAGAATCAATACTAGGGTTTGTAATCGATAAAAGAGTGCAGGGCAAAGGAGGTGAAATGAAAAGATGGAGGAAAGGAAGGGAAACATAATTGCACAAGAAAAACATAAAAGGAGGAGGATGAAAGCAATGATGAGCAGAATGAATAATGTGCTTTTCAGCCCTCCAGAACTGCAGGTGTATTGACAGAGTCCACTGAAGCCACCAGGGAACAATTAATAGTCTGTCAAACATACAGCTGAACCTTCAGTGACAACCTGCCAAGAACAACAAAGCAGACACGAGGGAGGTCCATTCGATTCCTTTCACTTCATATATGACGTGTTATTTACACAGACTCCTTTCTTAAAGTCTAGGTGCCTGTTTATAATCCACTTAATAGAAAAACAGGCAGAATCCCAATTGAAACACTTGTGTCCGTCAACATGTCAGCACATTCACAGCCGCTACACTGACCTTTGACCACAGAAAGGTGACATTGACAGTAAATGTAAGAATGGTCAGGTTTGAACCAAACTGCACAAAATCTACACAACGAAGAGCTCAAGTGTCCACTTCAACATTAGAATACATTCTGAGCGATGTGGGAGAAGAAGCAGCTTGTTTGCATACACAACGTCAATATCTGCCCTGATGAGGTTGTTTGTCTTACGTTGTCATTGCATGTTCGTTCTTCCTTAGACACACAGAAAAGTTGCTATGAGCCGATAAATTTATTTCTTTTTGGTGCACAAGTTATAACTTGTACTACAATGTGCGTTTACCTTGAAGGTTCTGACTCCAGAGGTGTGATGGTTAACAGTGGAGGCCAGCAGGCTCTTCCACCCCTGAGGGTCGTCTTTGTAGGGCAACTGGCCGGCCCTCAGTTTTACATACAACACCCCATCCCTGGAGAGGATGGACCTGAAGTAGAGAAAGAAAGAGATTGTCCTTTAAATCAGTTGACCAAATCAATACATGAGATGAGAGCTTCCCCTATCGATGTCATGAAAAGAAAAAGGTCAACCCTGGTTATTTGAACCCATTCATTACACCTCTGCATGAGTTTGAATGAATGGTGTTTAGGTGTCTGTGCTTACTTGAGATGCTGTGTTTCTTTGCTCAGGTCAACAGAAAGTTCCCAGTAACGTGGCCCCTTCACTTTTACCTGCAAGAATAAGATACATAAGATACATTATATCTACTTTCAAATATTTGTCACATTTCGCATTGATCAATATCCAAGCTCAGGGAGCTTCTATTGTTTCTATATAAAGTCAGGGAGCTGGGACTTGCTGTACCCGTTTGAGGAGATGCAGCTCAGGAAGCATGGTTGGAGCCATCAGTTCTACTGTCGTCTCCTCGTACCATTTGGTCTCCTGCAACAAGACGAAACGTCGTCACCACATCATACAGAACAACAAAGACTGATGCATACACACAAAACAGAGATTTCCTGTTCTGAACATACTTTGGTTTACATGAACTCTTAAAACCTGATGAGAGCAAACCTGATTGTGTTCTGGCCTTACCTTTGTCCTCTGATGGGTTATTGTGTTGTTATTCTTTTACTGTCTGTGCTAGCTGTCGACTCAATGTTTTATTTCAGCTGTTTTATGTAGTGTTTATACTTTACTTCACTTCTTTAAGATTCTAACCTGCTTCTAATTGTGTTCTCCTATTCAAAATCTTGAATTTATTGAGATGCTCTAATATGAAAGATACAATATGAAATGTTCTTAGATAAATGCTGCATTGTCTCACACAAGCAGGGACACATTAAGTGATGTGACATGTTCACAGTGTCAAGCTGAGCTTTCTGCTGGGAAATGAATTGAGTTGAGAAGTGCTGTCCGAGGTGGACAAACTCTTCAGTCCTCAACCTTCAACCGATCGTCGCCACCTGTGGACGTACCGAAATAAAGGGAGCCTAAATCCACTTCAATTAGGAGCAACACAAATGCAGTGCAGTGGAGCACACTGGACACGTCACACTGGACACGTCACACTGGACACGTCACATTGGACACGTCACACAGACAAATGTGGCGGTCAAAACTCAACAGCCAGGAACTAATGTGTGAACCCGTTGCTTTTCTGGAAGGTTTACATGTACATGGAGAGAAAGATGGTGACGTGTCTTGATGAGAAGATGCTCACCAACTCAACAGTTAATTGAGAGCTTCAGCACCTCCGTTTCTGAAGGAGCCTGAGGTCCTTGCGTTGATAAAAGGTGATCACCTCGATAATATCAACTACAAACATGTGATCAATGTCACAACAGTAGTAGCACACATTAACAGTTCTGTAGGAACGCCGGATAGCAAAGTGAGACATCCAGCAGAGCCACATTTCTACAGAGCAGACACAAAACCTCACAAAGGGAGATCTGGAAAATATGTCTCCTGTAATTCAGAACCC
Source organism: Macroramphosus scolopax (assembly GCA_901007825.1). NCBI lineage: Eukaryota > Metazoa > Chordata > Actinopteri > Syngnathiformes > Centriscidae > Macroramphosus > Macroramphosus scolopax. The sequence continues at coordinate 36,961 of CAAKHC010003269.1, read as the reverse complement.
ATTTACTGCATTTGAAAATAAACAACTGCAGTGTTGCAATGAGTTCCATGTTTAGAAAGGCTGGTGCACTTGTGACAGACGGGATGAAAATAATAGCTGAGTAAATGTGGCACACAAGAAAAACAGTGTAATTAACACTATAATTCTAACAAAGGACAAACTGCAACTGTATGGATCTGACAAGGAAAACAATCCAAATGTCTCAACTCTGGCCAAAATGAATTGATAAACTGTAGTCTTGTGCAAGGTCACGCAACACAGGAAGTCTGAACCAACGTGGATTCCACCACAGCGGCTCCTCTCCAGGACTGGACAAATAAAGAGGAACCAGAACAACTTGATTTCACTGGGCTGTATTTATGTTGGGAAAGCTAATGTTTTTTCAACCGTCCTGACAGCTAAACTAAAATATAATGTAACCAATTTAGGATATTCAGCTACTTACCAAGGTTATGTGGCTTTTCTGTTTGTTGCAATTTCGGACATCTTTCGAGGAGTTTGCAGAGGTTGCACAAAGTTTGACATCTTGTACTCTTTTTGTCAACAACCTGATCAGCCTGACATTTCGGTCGGTTGAAGTCAGGCAGTTATACACGATTGGTTCACGAGTTGTAAAATGTAGTGATATCACAGTATTAGGAAGTTATTAAGGTATTGTTTAGTATTCATTTTTAAATAGACGGACCAGATCAACATAAGGAGCAGTAGCTTCCATGTTCAGGTAAGCAAGGGGATTGCAGCTCGCCTTTGCAGCTCCCTGTGTCCACTGACGAACCTCATTGACTTACTTACCTTGTAGGTGACCTCTAACAGGGCGTAACAGGGCTTCAGGGAGTCCACATCCACAGGGACCAGCAGGCGGGGCTCTGCAGCCAGCACGGCGAGGTGCCGCAGGGCCTGCAAATGGTAGCTGGAGCAACATGACAATATCACCACAAGATGCATGCATCAGACAGATCTAGAATATTGCTATTAACCAAAATAAAGACACATCTCTTGTGCAAATTAAACTCTTTGGAATTTATGAAATTCTGTGAAAAGTGTGTGTACGTGTCTCACCGGTTGTCAGTGCTGTGCGCAGGGAAGTGGGGGTACAGAGCACACAGCAGAGCAGCAATGGCTGAGTTGGAGGTGCTCAAGGTGTACCTAACAAAAGAGAGTAAGAATCACTGAAAACGTATTCCTTTCACAAACATCAACAGTTAAGTGTTCACTAAAGACACTAACTCATTTTGGCAGGTGTGAGATGTATCACAACCACTGATCCATATATAAAGTACACACAACGATTGTAGTAGACCTGACTTCCTCTACAGTCAGTTTTGGATACTCTTTGAGTGGAAATGACTCCAGATTACAACCAGTGCTTTCGTTTCTCAGTTACTAAAACCAGGTGTGTGCTTGAATCTAGTTCACGTACTCCTGAGCCACAACCGACCCTCTTAACCATAATAGTTAGCAATTAAAAAGTGCACTTATACAAAAGGAGCCATTATTAAAAAAAAAAGTTTAGTCAGGCAATTAACGCTGCTCGCACATCATGAGAGCACTTAACAATCAAATAAGGTAAAAGGTTGTTGCTCTTCATTTTAATGGCTGCTTGAAGTATGTGTAGCATGTTTAATAATTATCAACCACACTGAATGTTACTTTCTTTTCCCACAAGTCCTACGAAGGACTGGAAAAACATTTTTTTTAGGGATGATATCATCCATATTCACCAGCACTGGGCGATGAATAAGTGACAATTTTTGTGGATGAAGGAGTATCAAATAACATACGTTTGCCATCTTTGCATCCTATTGATAATAAAGAATAAGTTGTTTTGTTTCTGCTGGTATACAAACCAGGTAGGGAAAAAGTGATTGTGCTTGCATTGAACAGAGATGTAAGATAAGTAAGAAACTCCCAGGTGTCATGCGCCTAGAATATTCTGGTGATTTTTCCACCTGAGTGCACAGGATCATTCACACAATCTCACATGCTCATGTTTGAGGCTTGAAGCAAAACCGCATAAACATTAGAGAAGATAAGTGATAAGAGTCAGCCTTCGCAATAAGCTCAATAAGAACACCCGTATGTTGCAGTTAGTTTTGAACTTTGTGAGGTGAAAAACTTTCACTTCAGTTTCCTGCTAAAAAGGAACAGGAAATTAACTCAGGCAACAGAAAGCGAGAGAGTAAGTGGTAAAGAGGAAAAACAGGTGAGAAAAATAAACAAGAGGAAACGAATGTCAACGATCTGATGACAATGATATGCGGACAAAGCAAATGTGAGTAGAACATTTCAGCCGAAAGGTGCGAGCGGCTGAATGATGAGCAGAGGGAGGAAATAAAGGAAATACAACAATGGCATGGTGTGAGTTTTCTCTGCAGCTTGACCTTTAACCCCGGCAGTCAAAAAGTCACTCACTGCCGTCCATGACATTCAAACAGCAGCACCAGTGTTATGTGGGCCTTTCAGCTGGCAGGTCTAAAATACAACGTCAACAGAATCAAATCAAAAGGTTCATCTGATTACGGCTGAAGGTGGAGAGACATTTAGGACACATAATGACAGAGTGAGAAGTGCCGTTTCTCTTCAAAATACACAGGACAACGTCAGAGGTTGGAGGCAAACTGGTCTGGTTGTTTTTTTGTGTGTATAAATGTCATTCATCATGCGCAGGACAGCATACAAAACAGACTTGTGTTTATGTTTGCAACTTAACGACACATCATGTAGTGTGTCTGTCACTTTCCACAGACAGAAAAATACAAACCGGTAGTAGTTTGACCGATCTGTAGGTGGTGAACATGCAAACACACAGCAGTTGGGGGTAAGGTGCCTTGCAAAGGGTACTTCAGCTGGGACTATTGCGGGAGAAGGAAGAACGTTTTTTTTCACTAGCCCCTCCTACATTTTTTCTGACAGTGAAGGGGGTTAAACCAGTGACCTTTCAGTTCCAGGCCCGTTTCCCTAAGGTTTAGGCCACGGCTACCCCAAGTATAGCTGGCTAAATATAGTGTGGTACAGTAATGGGTGGTTACATGGAATGTTTCAGCTTGTCTCCACCCATAGCACAATTTAGAAAAATGCTAGTTGGGTTCCATGAAAGAGACAGGAAGGGTTATAATGGAGAAGGAAGGTCTTCAATTTAACCTTTATTCATTTAAATCACACTGGACATGATATTCATTTTACTAGATATGGCACTGTACACATCCTGACCTCCTCACCTTGCCACCAGGACGTCCGTAAATCCTTAGAATTGATAGTATTTGAGTATCCTTTACTAATAAACGCAATAAATTGTTTGTTAGCTGCTTATTTAAATAGGCTAGCTGCTGTGGCAAAGGTCCAGAGAGTGAAAATACATTTTAAGGTAAAGACTTGTTTTAAGATTAAGATGAAGTTAGGTAAATATTAGGGAAGTAGTGATTAGGGTAAGGTTGGGTTTGGATTAATGCTCCAGGAATTGAATGTAAGTCAATGTGCTCTGAAGTGATGGAATAACAGCTGTGTTTTTGTGTGTTTTGGGGTCTCACCTTCCTCCTCCCAGGAAGAGCAGGCCCAGTGCCATGTGATGAGCCATGTGGAAGCCGTAGTTCATTTCACCGCCAGTTCGGTTGTGGAAGAAGCGACAGAGCTGCAGGACCTTCAGGTTCCCGGTGCCGGACATCACCATCGACATAGCCAGTAAGATCATCGACAGTCCAGTCTGCAGGTTGTAATAACCCGTCTGCTACAGGAACCATCACACATGTTCAACACATACAGAGGACAGATGGAAGATAAAAGACAATCATTAGCTAAGTGAAAGCAGGTGAGATGACATAACACGTTTCATGACTGCCAGGGTTCGTACAGTTTTTTGACATTCAAGCACTTTTCAGGTACCTGAAGCAAAAATTCCCTGATGTGTTAAGACTTCATTATCACATCTAAATTGCTGCCTCAAATGCAAGTGTAAACAATTAAAATTTTCTAAACTTGCCGGACTTTGTTTGAACACTGGACTGTCATTTTAACAGCAGATCAAACTACATACCCACACATGTAAAGACTTACCACGGGGGCTGTGCCAGAGAAGGACATGATTTTCATGAAAGTCCGGGCAAATTCATAGAGGCAGTCAAAGGCATCAGAGTTTGCAGAGCCAGCGAAGCGTAAGCCCAATGCCATACAGGCTCCCGCCGTGATGTAGTCTTGGGCTTGACTAAGGGAAGCAAATAACGTGACATAATCAGTGACGGGGGCCCAACATTACACCCACAAATGCAGATGCTGGTACTGAAGAGGCAGAATAATCAGGGTTTGACCCAGTTCATGATAAAAATGAAAAGGCCTCGTCAATCATTGTTGGGATTAATACTTACGCCATTGTCTCCATGTTAATGTCTTCAGAGGCGTCAAAAGTCCCTCTCATGATCTGAACAAAAACAAATAGCCAGGTATCGGACGTAGTTTCCCACAATGAATCATAAGTGTGAACAACAAGAAAAACATCCTCTAATATGCATGTAAAACTGGAGTCTTGTATGTGTGTACTCTCACCTGAGGTATGTTACTTTTGACCCACTCAGTATTAGGGAGGATCTCATCCCACATGATGATACACCTCGCAAGAGTCTGCAGGAGCAAAGAGGCAAAGATAAGGAAGAGAGAGGATTCTGTAAATAGACACGGACAGGTATGACGTATTACAGAGAGGTGGGAAACATGATGTTACACACAACTAGTGTGACACTAACCCTCAGCAGAAGAAACTCTGGCTTGATGAAATCCAGCAGAAACCAAGTGTCTGGAGGCTTCAGCCAATCAGCAATGGACCTAGTGGACAGAACCAGAGGAGATGAGGAGGTGTTAATACGCTTCTCCGACACCCTCTCAACCTAAGACGGACGGCGTCATGTTAGCCTTGAAGACAACAGGAACATCTCAACCAATAACAGAAAACCTAGGAGATGGACAAGATTTGTTTTTCTGCAGCAGGTTAGGATGCTCTGCTCCACGTTCACATTACCTCCAATTTCCACACTCAGGCCACACTGAGAAAACTCCCGTAATAACTGCAGCAGTCTGACAGCATAGCTGACGTGTAGCTTGGTAATCTTACATGTAGAATCGCTGATATACATCACGCTATTTTCTTGCATAGCTTAGCTTATTAGAAAAACTAATCATCATTACATAATTAAAAAAAATATTGGCAGACCTCTAAGTTGTTTAGTTATCAGAAGCTTTTCTCACCTGTTGTTGGTCTTGAGATAGATCATGGCCAGGGCCAGTGTGGCCCCAGGACATGTCACATCCACATTTATAGTGTCACCCTCCTGAAACAACCATTGAGAGAGTTTGAAGAAAGTTTAATTGTTGGTCAGTATATTATGGAAAACAGAGCTAATGCATCATTTGTAAAACATAACTGAGGTAACAGTATGAAGACGAGCTTAAGCTCTGGCATAACAAAGGAATGATAATGGAGGGACTCAACCTCTATCTGTGTGTTGCCTTCACTGTACTCAAAAACTGTTCATCCAATCTACTCCACACGTTGCTGGTGTATCGATGGGGATCAAAGGAAGTGCAGTGTCTAGATTGAAGTCTTTCGAATGAGCCGCCCTTATATCTCAGAACTAGGAGACAAAACAAATAGAGACCTTTGACTGTCTACCTTGATTTGATAGCTGGGGGACTTGTGTCTCTCCCTGCTGGCCCCAGCTTGAGCTCTCCTGTGGCCCCCAACCATGTATTGATATAACTGCTCGGGAACATTCAGGTCCGTCATTCCAATCAGGTTACTGCCATGCTGCACGGAGAGAGGGGGGGGGGGGGGGGACTGA
>CAAKHC010003269.1:0-22511 GCA_901007825.1 Macroramphosus scolopax | reverse complement strand
ACAGACATGTGAGCAAGACTTTTCTGTTAATTTATGAATGTACAGTACGAGCACACTCTATTCACCTGCCCAGCCTCGTGCTGTTTAGTTTTATGATACAGAAATATCAAAATACCACTACACACACACACACACATACACACACACACACACACACACACACACACACACACACACACACAGGTGTTTACCTGGCCAGCTGTTGCAGCAGACAGACTAGAGATGAAGCTCTCCCTCGCTGCAGCTCATTCAGCTGCAGCTCCTGATAAAGCAGATGGAGAACGTAGAAAAGAGCCGGGATGTGCGGAAAGAGAGGAGCTGAACTATCCAACTTTAGAGAGGGACCGGGCGGAGAAGATGTCTAGAACAAAAGGAAGACAAGAGAATGTGAGAAAAGAGGTCAACTTATAATAGTGAGTGGACAAGACACAGGGTGGCCAATGGTCAGAGGGGACATCGTTATTGGACCATGTGTCGCAATGTAACGCCTGAAACACACCGGGGACAGGCAGAGTGCAACACGGCTTTCATAACAGAGTTGTGATGATCATTCAAACGATCCTTATACTTGCAGGGAAGTTGATGACATCTGTGGAAGAATACTGCCAAAGTAAACAGCACAAGTATTCTAAGAATCCTGCTTCAAATCCCCTCCAAGAAGTCATCAGAATACACAGCAAAAAAAGATGGAGCTGCTGTAGCAAGAAACTCTTCCCTGCCGAGGTGATGCACCACGTGGGTAAAGTGTGTTTCAGAAATAAAAATCAGAAAAGATGAATATTTTTTCACCTAAAAGATGGTTTACTTTTAAATGGAATTGTTGTGCTGTTACAACATAAACTAGTGAATATGAAGAAAAAATATGACCAAATTTGATAAGCATAATTATATAAAAGTTTTATTAACAATTCTATGATCCAAATCTACTAAAAAAGTTTGGCAAGAAATTCAGGAATCCCATGAAAATGGGGGTTGTATTACCAGGGATATAATTTTGAGGCGAATAGTAAAGTTGACCTCATCTACAAAACATAATCAAACTATCTGCATAATGTCCATCATGACCTGACCCAAGCAGTGCAACTTATGGATCCATCCAGAGTGAGTTACATACGGAGGAAATGTCCTCTGGATCTGTGCAGACAGTCGTGTTGGAGCCACTGGAGTCCACAGGTCCACAGACAGGCTGGGAATTCATCTGGCGGTGGTAATGAGAGCCCAACAAATATTCCCAGTCCTAACGAGAGAGGAGGCAGAGATAGTAGCCAGTAAAACAGTTGTTTCTCTGAGTACTCTGTGTTCTGGCATAGAACCTCATAAATAAAAAGAAATTAGTGTGTCTAGACTAAGAAAAGGGTAAATATGCGTTAGGGGAAGGTTGTTCAAAGTTCAAAGTGGGTAGATGAACACAGGAAAGAATTTCTGTATTTAATGTAATGTTAGTGTATTCAACCGTCATTCCGTCATTCCCACCCCTGCAGAATTAATTTGAACGCTGAAACATGTGGAAGTTGATAGATTCTCACGTCTTGACGGAACGTTCCTGAAGCTGAAATTAAATTTCCTCGACACGCGCACACAGGTCATAGGCTGACAGGATCAACAGCGTGCTTCACTTTAATATCTGACTAATGAGGGTCCTCAGGTCACACACACACACAGATACAAACACACACACACACACACACACACACACACACTAACACAGCACAGTCTGAGCCTCCAGCTGATTGACATTTGACAGTTATATTTTGTCCGTTGAAAACACAAAAAAATACAGATTACTCCACAACCCTCCGCCTGGATATTTAATCTGGAATATTAAGATTCCCAGAAATATGAGGCCGCTCATTTTCTGATTAGGTCCCACCTTGATTTTCGACTGAAACTATTCTCGGGGTTAAATAGGTTTTGCCTGTCGTGCTTGGATTTCCCCATGTCTATGACTGTTAGGGTGGAGGAAAAAACAAAAACCAAAGAAATAGTTTTTTGATTGTCTGTTCATAATTTTTTTTGTCTAGAATATATAATCATTTAAAACATCTAGGACAAACTAAAACTTGATGCCATAATAAAATATAATTCCCATCATTCTTTCTTTAAGAGTATCTGGATATACAGTATATTGAGATAATGAAGACTGCAGAATAAATTAATTCCTTTTATTTGCTGTTTAAGATGTCTGTATCCGTATTATAAATTTATTTTTAGCCACATACCTCATCAGAGCCTCCGTCAGAGGGACGAGCTTTCTTGGCTGCAATCACTGGAGAAAGAGGCACTTCAAAATGCAGCTGAGGACAGTAGAGAGCAATGAAGGTCAGGACCCTGGAATTACTGGTCCAAGTTAAAATAATGCTCTCTTGGCTTAGAAGAGAAATCCGTTGTCCAGCAGACTCACGTTTCGTGTCCATGTCAGGCGTTCGGTGCTGTAGCCCATCAGTGTCATGAAACAGGTGACAAACAAGTTCCACTCTGAGTGGGCACTGGTACCACCGGGGGCGTTGTAGATGTTATACCACTTCACCAAAACCTAGAAGATAATAGATTGTCTACTGGCTGGAAACTTAAAAGTATCTATTTCGTTCTTAGTAATGTGGTTTTGTTTTTGTAGTTTTCTTGGATGAACCCACAAACCTTCATGGCAGCTTCTTTGGGAAGGATGAATCGGATCGCCTGAAGACATTTCCTCACTGAAGTAGATGATGAGAGAAAAAAAAAGACAAAGCATGTCGTTATTGAGATATTTCTCATAGTGCCAACTTCTTGGGGTAGAGTGAAACGTGTCAATTTGTCTTGACAAATATATTGTCATTATGGCACCAAATTCATGAATTGTGACCCAGTGCTACCCACCTTTTATATTTACAAGATAAACTTAAACAATATAAACGTTTCAGGTCAGACTTATTTCTTTTTAAAATGATAACATATCATGTACATTCTGTGATCGCACCACTCTCATGACAATAATCGTTTTTCAGCCTTAACAGCGGGAAAAATTAATGAAAGGAAATTAAAAATGAAAAACACCACTACAGCGGTAATTAATGTTACCATGTTTCCTAACAACATCACGAGAGTATGTTAATTGGACATCCAGAGTAGGAAAGGTCAGGGAAGAGGTGGATAAAGGCCATTTCATTAGTGGAACAAAGCCTCGTCTGTAAGATCGATTACCAAACTTGAAAGGAACTTGGAGAGTGCAGCCCTCCACCAACGCCACTTCTCTTATCTTTAAATCCACACCTGAAACCCTCACGTCTTGAAATCTCCCCAGACAAAAGTATACCTGACTTTTCTCATAAGGTGCAAATGTCAAAGGATGATTTGTAAGCATTTGAACAGGCCAACACAGGTCTGTCTTGTCACATAATAAAACTTTGTCCCTTAAGAGATAATTGGGAGTCACTGTAGACGGAGCTCCAACTACTCCGATTTGTCTCGGGAGCTCTTCACCTACAACAGTTAGTCACTGTAGTGACCAAAGATAGTGATGAAAGCAAAGGGTTTATCAAAAATATAAATAGGAGAAAGAGGACTCTACTGGGCTGACGAGGGGGAAAAGCTAGTGGATCTCAGAACAAATGATGTGGTTCATGTACAAGACTATAATAGCAACATGAGTCGATGTCCTGTACTTACAGACCTTAAAGTAAACACATTGCATTACCAGTCTAGCCTGGCACAGCGAGACGCGTGTTCATGTTCTGACCATAGAACAGAGAGGTTGTGAGTTATGTAGGTGAAAAACTGAGTTTCCAACACACAATACTTTTCTTAAGAAAATACATATTTCAATTCAAGCATTCGACCCTCCATCCCCTATGTTGACAATTATTTACACATGCTTAAATTGTAATTTAAAATGTCTTTATTCAAAGTGCCACCAGGAGAACATAAAGATCTCAGTTAAGTGTACTGAAAATGTCTGACGCAACTTTAAACGCAAACAATTAAGAGGAAAATAACAGACGAGAAACAACGGAACAGGAGACCGAGGAAAAGAGTTTCTTTCTGTGCATCTGATTTCTCTCCGATCCTCAAATAGAAACCTAATTAGCAGTTTAGGATGCCGTCTGTGTCTGCCTTGTAATCACATGTTCCATACATCAAGATGATACATCAACACAACATAGGGAAGCTCTCAAACCTAATTTCCAGGTATTAACTTCTCCCTCTCTTACTTGCCCTTTATGTCTGTGTGTATGTTCTTACTTATAAAACACAGAGTTCCAAATGGTAAACATTACCAAACAAAAATAGAAGCAGAAATACCTGCTTTTATTTGCTACATCTGCGAGGTTTTGTGTCAACCTGCGTCTGTCGGTTTGTCTTCAGCAGGAATACGCTGATTTATGACACTTCGTGAAGAGGTGGAGCATCAGAGAGAATTTTTTTTTACTTTCTTAACATCGCGAGGTATTTTTGACGTAATTTTCTCATGAATTATTACATTGACCTTCATGAAAAAAATACGGGCCTATTTCTAAATTTCTAAAACTTTTGGAAATATTGCCAGACACATAATTCAGTTGCAGATATGAATTTCTTTAAAATGGTAAGATAGGGCATTGTACGACATTTTCATGAAGTTCAAAAAGCCTACGGCATATTAACCTCTAATCTATAAATGTGAAGGTCTTGATAAAGGCTTAATTAAGAGTGAGTTACTCTGAGGTCTGCACTCTTCACTTTTAGTGGTTATTCTGCATCCAAGAAAGAGAATACAGGATGATCTCTTTTAAGAAATCTCTTCCAGGTGAGTGTCTGTCTGTGGGTCTTACCCAGCTCTGATGTAGCAATCTCTGGGATGGAGATCCTCAACATTGTGCCACTGCTTAGTTCCTAGAGAGTGAGATTGTACAAAAAAAATGTAAGTCCTGATGTTTCAGTTCAATGTCATATCAGTGCATCACAACTGGAACAACTCTGTTCCAGTTCTACGGAACAAAACACAAGCGTGACTAAAGGCATTCAAGATGGCTATATCCTTTTAATGTGTCGTAATAAAAAGCCAAGACAATGTGACAACTGAGGTCAATACATGGAATTCAGTCATCATTAAATAGTAAATAATTTACTGAGATACTGTAGCTGATTAATTCTATGGTGCTTGTACTTTAATTGAGTGATTCAATTTGTTGCTCCAATGACAAGATATTTGAGAGGGAAATTTTGTACTTTTTCTCCACTATAATTATCTGACAGCTGTATTTACCACATTACAGCGGGTAAGGACTTTAAAAACCTATCGTGATATAATGGGCCCTCAATATTACATTGACTCAGTCTCATCCCCCTCCTGTATGACTGGTTTTAATTCCTGCAGTTAGTACTGAAACAGCAACTTGTCGATATCAGACTCCATCATGTGGCCTTGAAGTTTGGAATACACCCTTCCAGAATCTACAGAGATCAGTCAAATCAAATCACAACAAGCGCTGAGACACAAGTTCTGTCTCATGAAAATTCTGCTGACAAGGATTTCTGCTGTTGTAGATATGAAACAGGACCACTTGTCAAACGGTAAAACATCCGAATGACTAAAAGGTGTTTGAGGTGGGCAAGTGTCACAGACATACCAGAGTAACACGGTTGCAGACGGGGTCCCGTAGAGCGTGAATGTAGGGCGTGGCATGTTGGAAGGTGTAATCTTCTAAAAAAGAAGCTTCATGGTGCTTCATGTTTGGACCCCTCAGCTCTGACACAGGGGAAGGCATCACAGCCTGAGGAGAGAGAGATGAAAGGAAGAAGTAAAAGTAGAGAGAAGGAGGAAGGTCATGCAGACGGATGGATGTAGTAAAGATCGATATGCACAAATATACATGCCTGATCTTACTATAACTTGAACCTGAAGCCTATTTTAAAAAATGAAAACATTAACACTATAAATACACAAGGGACAATAGGTTTACATCACATTGTCGTACCTCATCCAATCTCTGGAGGTGTCTACTTCCAGCATTAGCTGGCGTACTAACATTCTCCATCAGGGTGCTGAGATGATGGAGGTGGTTGGTCAGGCTGAAGGTGGGCGACAGGAGGCCAGGGACAAACACCTTACTGACCTTGAGGGACACCAGAGCAGGAATGTCATGTCTTTATCACACAGGAATTGGCTTCAGAAATAGTCTCTGCTGTGACAATGCCGGAAAGACTCCTGACTTATTGGTTTGAGTTGTCCTTACCCTGGTGATTCCTGTGTAGAGGACCAGACTACCACAGGCCTCTAGAACCAGCATGGCATCGATATTCTGATGAGAAATGTTGTATAGTCAGATGCTGAGAGAAACCAGGAAGAAAACTTTGATGGGAAGTAATATCATATTCCCAATACGCCACTGTGAACCCAATAATGCCTGAAAATAAAAATCTACCTGAAGAGGCTCAGCATCTTTTGCAGGAATGGTCGTGACGGGGGAGAAGATGAGCTGGGATGACTCGTTGCTCTCAATAAATTTCACACATCTGTTGGGACGATGACAAAGGCTGTAAGCACATTGTGACTTGGGCCGTATACTGTGTGAATGCATAGTGAAAGTCTGACCTGAGTTGCTGGTGAGACTCCACAAGGAAACAGAGGTAGCGGCTCTCACATAGGTCAGAGGTCAGGAATACTTTAGATGCCTGGCTGCTCATTTCCCTGTCAGGTCCAAGCAAAGACTCATGTTAAAACATCTGGAGTTTCTAAACAAAAAAGTAATATATAAAAAACTGAAAATGTTTTCAGTTATAGACAAAAAAGTTTTTTGGGCCTAATGATCATGAGCTAATACATTTCCTGTTATTTGAAAGCAATGTCTTACTAATATAGAGTTAAAAAACACTTTCAATTAAACTCTCAAACACCAGCTAAAAAAGGAATCATGTGCTTCTGGTTTCACTTTCAATAGTAAACAAGTCTGGTTATTACCTGTGACAGGGGGCGGTGACTGTCTCACTCCACAGCTGCTCCATGCAGAGGTCAGGTATGATGGGCTCCATCTCTGGCACCAGCATAGTCTCGTTGAGAGTGCTGTTCGGAGAGGTTAACAAGCCATGGTGCCCCCTGGGGGATGGACTGTGGAAAGATGTGTTGAAGCGAGCCACACCCGACAAGGACGGAGCCGCCATGCCTGGAGAGTGGGCACGACTTGGAAAAGAGAAGAACAACACAAAAACAAATGTTGAATTGTACTTGTGCTGTCTTTTTGTGTCACAGATGCTTCTAGACATGCCTGTTTTAAAAACAAAAATGGTTCCAAATCATGCTCACCTGAGGGCGGCCATGTTGGATATACTTGGGGAATGAACACGGGAGTGTAATCCTGGTGAAGACGTGATGATCCTGCTAGGGTGGCTGTGCAGAGTGCTGTAGTGGAGTGGAGAGCTGGTACCAACAGCACAACTAGATGCAGAAAACCAAGGACACAGTTAGATAGCAAACAGAGATGCTTCGTGCCAGGTCTGAGTGATGGGCCTGTGAAGGAACCGACTGTGATATCCTTAATTTTGGTTGATTTTCTCTACACGTTTGCATTTTACTGAACTGCAGGGGATACTGATGTTTTGGTCTAGTAAAACTGTTACCTTGCACCAATACCAGAACCGAGCCCAGATGACCCACTGCCACCTGGAGAGTCCAGGCGGGAAATGTTACGAAGGTGGGATGTTAGGAAGCCTGAGGCCATCAGACCCATAGGTGTGCCGACTGGCTCAGCAGGTCGCCGCAGGACTGTAGAGCGCTCCTGATGGGGATAAGAGGCTGGAGGTTAAGGACATGTAGATGTGTCGGGGAGTGGGTGTGTGTGTATGATCACTTACATCATGTGTGACTTTGCGCAGTGTCCAGACAGAGTGTATTCCCTGTACAGTGTCATAAGAGACAACTAGAGATGGCTCACAGCAGCTGAACACGATCTTCATAGAGGAGTCAGACACATATTCCACACGGGAGCCTTCAAACAGGCCTGGAAAATACACACATGCAAAGTTTCATGTTTGTAAAATGACGCAATGCTCTTCCATAGAAAGAGAGCGGTTGAAAAGGAAAAGTGAGAGTTTTACCTGTGGGTTTACAAACAACTGGAGCAATTTCATCTAGAGGATGCAGCATGCTGAAAACTGTAGGCAAAGGTTCCCTGTGGAGGAGAAAGAGCTCAATGCCTTAAACTGTTATGGAGATGGTAAATATGAAGGATTACAAATGAAAGAACACATCTGTTTGGGTGTACTTGTGCTCTGTGAGCTTGTGCATGTGTGTGACTGCGAGGGTGCAGTGTTACTGTGTACCCTGGGGGGCCGAGTTGTGCATCTGTTGCTGTATTTTTTCTTTCCAACAAAAGTCCAAACTTGGTTGCCCAGACTTTTAAGACCTGTATGAGATCAGAGAAGACAGGCAAGGGAGATATTTTCAGCATAATGATGATAATTTGATAATGAAATATTATTGAACCCTATTTGTAATATTGTATAAAATGTATTTTCCTCTGACTTTCCTCTGTAAACCCTAACTTGCAACCCCCATGCGGACAAAAGATTTCCCACCAGTGTCTGTCTTGCTCACCTGGAATGGTAGTGGTGAAATAAAATCCTTCCCGGTCACAGTGTGGACGTTGACACAGCTATTCTGGACGATACACACCGTGTGCTCCACTTCTTCCACTGTAAAACATCACAGACAAATCTTTAATAACTCCAATGCCAAGTAAATTAATAGTTAACTTGAAAGTATGTAATGGTACTGTACCATCTTTCGTGTCGTGGGGAACAGCAAAGTTACACCATAAGGCCTGCAGATGGAAAAAAAATAATGTTACCTCTTAAAATGTTTTGCCCCTATTTCACTTTTGTGTTATCTAAGGTTATTTCAATGTAAATAGATCCAATCACAATCTATTAAGTCAGCAGATCATTTTCCCAACAGGAACAATCCATCCTCAAACTAAAGTGGCGTTGTTTTAGCTCACACTCAGCGACCAACCTGTTGCACTGGGCTGTCGACAGTGAAGGCCTTGTATACATTGGAGGCTTGGGCCCGACTGCCCTGGCTCCAGACGACCACATTTCCTGCTGTGTAGAGCTCCTCTTCAAACTCCACATCTACCTGCCTGACTCCCACACAGCCCTTCCTAAGCTGCCAACATTCCTGATAATCAACAACACATCCATTAGCTCATCAAAAGAAGAACTGAATCATAAATAAAAAAGCAAAGACATTTTAGTATTGGTAATTACAGAAGTATTTGTGTTCTGTAAAATTACTACCAGTATTTAAAATGTGTGGAAACCAGTGTCCCCTCACCCTCTCTCTCTCCTGCAGACTGACTTCTTGCAGTGACCCCACCAGGCCGGCAGCGCCGTCTGACGACCAGAGCTCGGAAGCAGGCTGGAGCTCTCTGAGTTGCAGGTTGAAGGCGTTGGGATGGTTCCTGCAGTGCTCACGGCCAAACGGGACAAACGACTGCAATTCCCCTGCGGCAATCATCGTGGCTGTCTCTTCATACACGACTTCCGACATGAGTTTCAGATATCAGCATTATTTCTGTCAGAAAGAGAGGAGGAAAGCAGACATCATGTTTACAAAGAAGCATTGCTACAACATACAATTTTGCTGCAAGGCTCATTAGCATGCAGTCTTGAGAGTCGTGCAAACACATACATTAATCCCAATAAGTAACACATGACCCTGACCATCATCAAATACTAAACTAGACGAATTAAAATGGCATAAAAATTGGAATACAATGTTTTTGTAAATTAGCAGAATATTACTTTTCTTTTGGAAAATTGCAAATACATTGTATATAAGGCAAATATACCCATAGAGGCATGATATCAGTGACATAAAAATCATTCGTTACACAAAACGTCATGGACGTTATAATATGGCACAGCCCTACACTGGATGGTCGAAGATGACTTATGTTTTATAGAAAATAGCAGGGTGCCAACAGAAAGTCAAGTGAGTAAACTGAACCTTTAAAAAAGGAGATTAAATGTCATACTGAGAGAGACAATCCTTTTTGTAGACATCATTATCATTATTACCGTGAATAAGGAGCATCAATATGTTATTACCAAAACGTCAGTGAATATATGTACAACATTTCTGTTTAAGAAACAAAGAAATCAACTGTGCTCGATATCTGAATAAACAGGACATATTTTTAAGAATATTATGATATTATGCTGAACACTTGCACTTTTTTTTTATTTTGTTTGAACTATAGCTTGATGCCCATTCAGTTAGCTGAAGCAGTCCCAAAGCAAGATTCCAGCTCGCAAAATGTAACATGTCATGATATCTTTGGGAGCCACAGCTCACTACGAAGCACAAGTGATTCATCAATAATCAGTTTTCAAACTCTGTTCCTACTGTTAAAACATGCTGTTGACTCAGAAGCGACTTGCTAGCAGCTATGTGTAAAGTTAACTCGAAACATTAACGTTGGCCTAAATAAACACTCTGTGTTTGACAGACAATAGTTACAATGTACACGTTGGCAGTTTATTGAGAAGTTAGCTGTAAATAAAACCACTGTTGTTATCATTGACTTGAGTAGCATGCTAAGTTAGCTAGTGTTAGCTTCAGCTAGCCGTCTCCATGGAGATATGTTAGCGCCAACCTGATAATAAGGAAAAGTCTGGCTCTTGTCGTGGACTCCTTGTCTTTCCTCTGTACCAGCCTGACTTTAACTCAACGTCGGCTCCAACATGAACACTACTCCGGTTTTTGGGTTTGGCTACAGCAGGTTTTCAAATGACCGCGGACATGTTTGCTGTCCCGGCATCCTCTTCCTCCGACAGTCAGCCAATCACCTCCGAGCAGGAGGGACCTACTCAGTGCTCCCTTTTCACGTCTCCTATCATGACTACTTACCCCTCATCTGCAGTGGCGAGGCTAGATTCTTTTGGGGTCCGAGGCAAAACTTCTGAGGGGGGACCATCAAACCGTGCTCATCGCCATTATGTTATAGATAATCTGAAAACAGAGACAAATGTGAAAAATCTTTTCTCATTTTCTAATATACTTTTTCTCTCATGAACATTGAAAATAAAATTGTTCAAAACAGCATTCAAATAATGAATAAAATCACGTTAGATACAACACTTCAAAATACATGAAAAACTGAATTTCAGGTACAAAAGTCGTAGCAAGTTAAAGGCCAAAGTGAACACATACAGACCCCTCAATGCAGTAAATATCAAACACAATTTTCCAGTTATCTAACATAAATTGCTTACATGACACTTGGGAAATTAATTAAGCCTGATGTCAATGACTTATATTGATGGTATTAAGATAATCTACAAGAGTTCATTATAAGGAAGAACACACATTTCCAGCAGTCGTTTACTTGACTTTCAGCCTTGATAACATGGTTTAATTCCGGAGGACACTAATAAATGTTGCACAGAGAATCCCTGTTACGCCAATTAAGAATAAATATGTTGATATTTACGTGTGGAAGTGGTGAGTAATTAACAGGGGCTGTTCAAAGTCATGCAAAGATTCAGACACGGGCAGCAATTATTTCACACTGTTAAAGAATTTTCTTTCTCTCTCTTTTGTGAGGATTATTTTTGGGGAATGTATATTTGTATACCAGTATTACTTTTATATAAATGCTAAGTTAGAAGTCTGCCTCCAGTCAACAATCGCAGTTAAAGATTTGTGACATCACAGCAGGTTTGGAGCAGGGTTTTATCAAAGTTATGAAGATGGATTTGTAGAACAGAAAGCATCAGACTTAAATACAATATATGGGTTTTTCAATGGTGAAGAATAGTGCTGATGAAATGAATCAACTCCGCTTTGTTTCTTAAATTTTTTACTTGATCTTGTTGAAAAAAAACACAATTTCAAACTCTAATTCTTCTTATTCCTACTCAATACATATATATCTTAACAGTGTCTGGAGTGAATCCTAAACAATTTGTAGAATGTTAGCCTTGTTTGAAATAAAAAAGAATTATGGGTAATCCACTAATCCAATTAAGAGCAAATGATATGCATTCTGTGCAATATTTATGTAATAAAGTGGTCCAGATTCAGGAGTCTGGGTAATCCAGGGCTGATGGATGTTGCACAGCAACAAGACGTGATGCGACACTCCCAGACAATATCAGTGCAGCTACCTGGCTGTTTGTGGGTGTGTAAGACAAAGAAATAATTAGATAAGCAAGAGAAAATGAGAAGGATTATCTATTAAATCTAAATGGAAATGTTAAGGAGAAATGGCAAAAACACTATACACAGTGAGCATAACTTCACTGAGTAATACTGTTCCAGAAAAAGCATTTTCGTCGTTGTTTTTCACTGATATTGCATTTAATTGTACTTCCATTCTGACTCACACTTGTTCAATTTGCCCTTCCCTCCGTTTTCTAAATGATTTTGCAGGCTTCCTCCCGTCTAAGAGCAGCAGTTCAACATCACTGTTAATGGTTTTGGATGAACATTTTTTTTAAATCTTAATTGATGCTCTTTAAAAGAAGTCAGTTTAAGGCCGAGACCGGAGAAGAAATGCATGCAATTATTAACATCTTCAGATAATTGCTTATTGTTCTCAATACACAGGAAATTGTATTGTTCTTCTTTCAGTATATTAAATATCCAGATCAAAGGATTTCCTGTCTCATGTTTGATCACTGCACAGAATTATGAAAGCAGCTCTGGTTCAAATAAATTGTATTAAATGAGATGTTGCTAAACAGCTGAAGACAGGTATATTAATTCTGTTTCCTTCTGAACATCAGCATGTAGCAAACCCACAAGAAAAAAGGCATGTTGTTAATGTAGTTCAGGTAAAATGTGCCGTTTACATGCTGCCTCCCCATGAAAACAAGGAAATGGACTTTACAGTACTGTAACTCAACAACCATGGCAGACGTCATTATACTCACTTAGCTGCAGCAGGTTGGCTGTTTGAGCTGAGGTCATCCTGCCATAACAGGTGCTCAGGCTTCATTACTGCAGGGCTGCTTGTGAGCAACATCTGTCTATGATGACAGATTGTAGCCGGGGAGGCAAAATCATACAGTTGCACTCTTGTGGTAGCACTCATACACAGGAAGAAATGTCTTCAAGTGAGCAGCAAAAGTACAATCTGCAAGGAGATGAAGCCCCGAACAGTTTGCAGCGTTTCAATCCAATAAACTGTAGGATAGATTTTATATCAGCACAGGTTTGCCGGTGTCTCAGACTCACCTGTGTCTGCCTGGGAGTTACCTGCATTATGATCTTCATCTTCTTTATAACAGCAGGGAACACACTCTTCGCCTCTGATGCCTGTGATTCCAATAGGTAGAACTCCTCTCAAGACATTTTGACATGTCAGAGCAGAAAGGCACAGCTGTATCTAATAACATGATGGGTCTGTTGTATTTACGGGTGCTGGTGAGCCGGCATGCACCATAGCCGGGCAGCAACTAGATGGAATGCAGCCGCTAATATACTACCGTAGATAGATAGATAGATAGATAGATAGATAGATAGATAGATAGATAGATAGATAGATAGATAGATAGATAGATAGATAGATAGACAGACAGACAGACAGACAGACAGACAGACAGACAGACAGACAGACAGACAGACAGACAGACAGACAGACAGACAGACAGACAGACAGACAGACAGACAGACAGACAGACAGACAGACAGACAGACAGACAGACAGACAGATAGACAGATAGATAGATAGATAGATAGATAGATAGATAGATAGATAGATAGATAGATAGATAGATAGATAGTGTGTGTGCGTGTGCGTGTGCGTGTGCGTGTGTGTGTGTGCGTGTGCTGCGATCATTAATCGGGAGATGGCATTGCTGTGCGTAATGTCTGCCGTGGGGCTGAATCAGGGCCAAATGTATTTATGTATTTAGTTAATTTAGGATGCAGTGAAGAACTCTGGTGGTCTAATTGATCTTTACAGGATGCTGCACACCGAAAACAAGCCCTCCATTAAAGGAACCTCCAGGGACTCTGATTTGTGTGTGGGTGTGTCTATATAAGAAGGACAGGGAGAGAGAGAAACTGAAAGTAGATTGTTTGCGTCTATAGCAGGACTGTAATTATGACATTATGATAATAATAATATTATAATTATGAAAAGGCCCCTATCCCCCCAATATATTGAGATATAAAATAAGAACTGGGTTATGTACATTTCCATGCCTTTTCCAGGCTTTTGAGGCAAATTTTCATGATCATGCATTCTCTGAAATATCTGAGTACATGACAAATTATAATAAAAAGGAATATAAAAATGTACCTGACACAATATTAACTGAACCACATGAAACAAGAACAATTGCAAAGTAAAAGAGAGCATAGTAGGGAGGAAGGGGGACTTGAAACCCCCCGTCAGACCCCCTTAAATGTTGATTCCATGGCTACGATCTTGGTGTCGAAATGCCAACAGATCGATCAGTAGATCCAAAAGGAATTCCTAAACACTTTTGTTAATGTCACATATTAACCTTTCAAAGACTTAAAAATATTCTTCTAACCTCATTGTTTTATGGTTTTATAAACTAAAAAAGCAAAAAGAAATCTATTAGCTATGTTGTTAGGCCATCCCTTACCGCAACTTGTTGGACAAATAAAATTATTGAAAATTAAATCTGTTATCAAATTAACCAGGGCCGTTCTGTACAAATGAGTTGTGTCTTACAGCATTAAAGCTGCTCATTTCCCTGAATTTCATCGGGGACTGTTGACCCATTGTCTCCATTACCAGCTCTGAATGCAACCCCCTGCTGCAGTTAACCCGGTTCAGCCATCAGGGGAGTTTAGCTGTAATTTATCTCATCTCCTCTTGTTGTGGGTGGCAATCGATCACCAAACCACATCGGCACAGGAGGAGAAGACTCTTCCCACATGGGTGATGGGAACCTGTTAGACACAGGCACCTATGACGACAGTTCAGATGAGTGTAAAGGCCTGCTGTCGTTTGTCTGTGGAGGCGAGCCTTGGTGCTGTCATCTCTACACTGATAACCTGATGCTCCTAAAAGACGGAGTTTTTCATTCTGAAACACAAACACTGTAGTTATAGCAGCATGTCCTTCAAAAAATGATGCATCAGCTTTATTTGAAAAATGATTTGTTTATGAATTCAATTTCAGTTTTATTCCAGTTGTCTGGTTCTGGTCTTTCATAGTCTTCGATTAAAACCTTGTCCATCCATCTCTTATCTCAGTTTCTTTATTCCATCTCTCCACCTACCAAATACTCACACAAGTGAGTCCCATCAGGCTGCCAGATATAATCTGCCATAAGAGTCGTCACTCCGTGGTTGGTTGATTGGATAATCTGGTGCATAGGAGGCATTCTGCAGGAGAGGGGATTCCCCCTCGTCACGCTGACTGGTCGGAGAGTCTTGATGCAAAGTGTCTCCTTATCTAACGTTTGCGTGTGAAATAAGATTGGTCCACTATGTGCACCACAAAGGCTCATTTCCTTTAACAACCCTTTTGGATTTAATGACAATAAATCAGTAGTGGCAGCTGTATGGCTGTATAACAGTACCATAGAGAGATCCATGCGTGTGGTTACTTTAAATATGTGTCTGCAATTCAAACAGCGATGCATGCATATTATTCCACATCACTCGGTATCATAGCAGGCGAGGAGGAAACAAGGTTTTGTGCATGACCAGAATCAAAAAGGAGCGTGTGAGTCCTCAAGCATACAAATACAATCATTAATCTCCTTCTTGCAAGTTTTGTCTGAGCTACGCATCTGTGCTCGCAGATATTGGCATTGTTGTGCTGCCATATAGTTGTTGGTTCAACATTATTAGCAGTAACAGATGTCGAGGTGCATGATAGTTATAGCAGTAGGCTTTAACTTTCTACTGTTGTCGTTCTGCGTACAGAGCTGAACCAGCCAGATACTCGACTATAGGAACGTTTCCATACATTCCATCAACATAATAACGCTGATGTTCCCTCAACCAGCTTCCTCTTCCTGCCGGGATCTGTCTCCAATCACTGCTGTCAATTAAACCAGCCCATTCTCTCATGGACTTCTGTGTAATCCACTTTCTCTCTGGGCTGATCACATTAAGGTTCAGATGGTGCCATCATGGTTAAGAGGAGGGAGGAGGAGAGTGCGGCACATCTGCTGACTGGTAGGACATACTAGAGTCTCCGTGAGGCCAGAGACGCTGTTGTCATAATGTAAATAAAATTTCAGACGAGTAACAACACACACACACACGCACATGCACACACGCACACGCACACACACACACGCACACACACACACACACACACAAGTTTACTTTTCAGACAATGCTCCCACGTTAAAAGACCCTCTGCCACATATCTCATCATAATCATCACAATTCTTTCGTACTGTGAGCATGTCAAACTGAATTTAACTCGCCTTGATTATTTCATCTCCATGAATGAAATTGATGTGAATGGAGTGAGAGATGCTCCTTCACAATGAAGCACAGAGAAAATTAAAATCTCAGACTTGTTGTGAATAAAAGATACTGACATATGAATATTATGTGAAAATGTCATTTTAGCATTTAAAATGTTCAACAAAGGTCAAAGTTGACACCTAACATAATTAAGGGGGATATAAATGTTGTATGGAAATATTATATCACAACTTGTTTACATGTTTTAAGATACTTTACCATGCCTTTATCACCTCTTTTCTTTTGTCTCACTTCTTTTGTTACTTCTCGTAATGTCTCTCCACTGTGACTTTTTCTGCAATCTCTCTCTCTCTCTGTAACTTGTGTCCAAGCCAAAGATTTGTTTCTCTCCAGTGATATTGGTTAAATGACAGATGGATGACGAGATGGACGAGACGCTGGCCTACGTCATAGCTAATTCACTGAGCCATTCCAGCAGAGCAAATCCGACTCATCGGGGACACTGTGGGTGGATTCAGCAACACTTCAGTCCAGTGCGGCATTCTTTTGTCAAAGCCCAACACATCCTGAAATAGAAAACAGAGTATCCTGCAAGCACTGAAATGGTATTGTATTTATTTAAAGTCATAATCTGCAAGATCCATGTGTGTTTTGATTCAGTCTTTGGCACCATTTGCCATATGAATACATGGATGTGCAATTAATGGCTGCAACAGGATTTCAATAACATTGTTGTGGAATTAGGTATTTTTGTCATGACAGGACAATGCAAAGGGCTAAAAAAAAGAAATGCTTATAGCACAAATTATGCCGCACCATTTCATTCCTGCACATCCGGCACTAAAAATGCATCTTTATTGGATATATTTGTGTTTGCAATTAAACCAGTGAGAATAAAATTGAAACCAAGGGCATGGATTTTGGGGGAAATGAGGTGAAAAGTTAGGCAGATAATCACCTTTTATTTTGCTCATTAGATAAGAGAATAAAAGACCATAAATCTGCTATTGTGTTTTAAAAAGATTCCAAATTCAAAGACACTTTGCGACTTGTCACATGTAATAACTGCAGGCCTGTGAGTCTTGTACTCTGTGCTCTTTGACTTTGTGTTTCAAATTGGATATAAAGGACTTTCTACAATCAATAACACTCTTTCAGTGGAGTTACCAAGTGCTGATTGGAAAGTTGATTTTGTGCAAAGCGTTAAACATTTGTAAATGAGCTGTGAGCTGGAAAGTGTCCTAAATGAATTTACACTGTAGACTTTTGGGGGTTACATTAATTAAAAAGGATACACAGGATTCTCAGATCCCAAATTAAAGTAAGCATGAATGTACGGCTGAATGTGAAAGAATAATGGAACTGAGCCTCCTACAAGCTTGTGCTGAATGGTTTCACCATCCTGAAAGTCTGAACACTGTGTCATTCATTCTTTGACATAATTTCACAGCAGCTAAATGAGCTAAAGGCTCTTTACAGCTTTTATTACATGAACCAACCACCAGCTCAATTATTGCAGCCAGAGATGTAAAATACAGATTTTATACCCTAATATCAACACAAGAAGTATCATAGTAAACCTTTCAAATTCTGAGTTGTAGCTCATTTTTGCAAAACAATATCAAAGTCATAAAAACTGTCCTTTCATATAGTTTTGGTTAATTTATGGAATCACACATGCCTTGTACTTTTTCACGTTCAGGCTCTGAGTTTTTATATTTTGATTACCTTTCCATTCCCATTTCATCCCTTCCTGCCTTCCTACATCAGCAGAGTCATTCTGTGTTGGGAGATGAGCCCAGGGAGGAAGATCTGATCAACGGCATGGAGCCTGGCATATGAGTTATTCCTGCGGTTAATTAGAAAAAAAAGAAAAAAAAATCTCCCAACTAATTTCACAATAGGCCTGTTTGGTTCGGAAGAGCCATGACGGAAGCAGACCTACTGACGTCTCTGGCTTCGAATCTGATGCCCCCCCTGAGAAACATCCAGGTGTATAAAACAGGAGCAGGGATTAAGGCAAGCACAGAAGCAGAGAGAGCCGGGAATCATCGGATCAACAGATCAACAGAGTGGAGATACACCAGCAGCCCAAGATCAGGATTTTGGAGCCAGAGCAGCAAAAAGAGCGAGCAATAGACAACTTAGAGCACATGTAAGAGCTTGCATTTGCATGAAATTTTCTTTTTTCTTTTCTTGAAATGATTTCAGGGTGCATGCTTGGTGATCTCCATTTTGGCTGTTTTAGCTTAGATATTTTTGCCTCGATTTGCGCACTCCAGCTACGTTTTGGATAAGTCACTCCAAAAGACAGAATATTTGGCTTAACTATAAGTAAAGCACTCGCTGTAATAAGAGTATGAGTTCGATACATTGAATTATGTTTCTGGTTTCTGGTGGCAGCAGAATAGCCGCGTCTCCGCGGTGGTTAAAGATGTTAAAATGCTCGTCGATATTGGCGCTGTGCGTAATTACGCATCGGTTTCCTCCGAGTTATTTTTCTCTTCTTTAACAAAATTCGCAATCAACTGAGAGGCTGATGAAATATCTGTGGCTCAGCTTCCCTTTGTGGCTAATATAATGTTTTATTTTGTTAATTGTCGGTTGGCAATTACTGACAGGACAGTCGGAGATTTGGCTTGGTTGAAAACAATAACTACTGTATATCGAAAAGTCAGGAAGCTTCAATCTTCAACATTTTCATTGTGATACATTATCTGATGATGTTTTGGCAGTAAACACATTTTTTGGGATATTAATCCTGGACTGTTGTTGATGACAAACTAGTTGCAGCATCACTGACTAGTTAAATTAAAGACCTCGCCTGTATCGGTTCGCATTACGGATTTTATTCCTCTTATTTATTTAACTTGATCTTTCAAGAGGAAACGAGAGGTTTGACAAAGATCAGTGTCATCAAGTTTGTATTGACTAAATCACTCTTCTACAGTAGTTCGCCAGTTGTTGATGACTGACCGGCGCGTAATTGAATAACATTTTAGTGGGTAAAGAGTGGAAGTGGATATATTTTCTCTGACAGTATATAGTCAAGATACAGGGGAAATAACCCGTCCCCGTTTCCATCCTCAGGTGTAGAGCGATGTTACAACGGACCGGCCCCCAGCTGCTCCTCCTATTAGCCCTATGCAGCGTGCTGTACTCCCGGACTATGAGTCTGCCATACAAATCCATGAGGTGAGAGAAAGTTGCGCTTCTCAGGCTCAAACAGCTGACAGTAAGAAAACAATGCAACGTGGTTGGACCTGTGGATGAGACGGAGCAGGTTTGTCTCCGGACACCGACAGGCTCATTCATGTTCGTGCATGTTGTCAAATGCCAAAGGTTGATTGCATGTTAAGAGCAATCAACCTCCTTTGATAACAAAAAAAAGGGTTTTCAGAAGCTTTTTGTATTTTATGCAGAATTTTTTAATGTGTCAGACGTGACATGAGTTTAATGCAGCTGTTGTGTGATGATGCAGACCGACGAGACACGCAGACGGGCTGTTCACCAGCGGATACAGCAAGCTCCTGGGGCAGCTCTCAGCGCGCAGGTACCTGGAGTCTCTGATCGGAAAGCGGGTCAGGTAGATAATCATTCCTCTCCAAAGTCACTAAAAAAAACTAAAGATAAGAGGATTTTATTCAAGCAACATGATGAAAACTGTGAGTCCAGTTTTAGAGTCGTAATGCTTTTGGAAACAGATATTTGAATTAGATTCCATGTGAATTGCTGTGTAGACCTAACAATCCTCTACACAATGTAGAACATGTAGAAAAACGGATTTGATATCTAGTTTATATTTCTCCAAAACTCCTGAAAAAGCCTTTGCACACACTCATAGAACTGGATTTACATCCAAGTTACCAGTATTTTGCTACTACAAGTTGGCTGATTTGACTTTGTTTGACATTTGTTGTTAAAGAGAAGTGTTCAATCTGAGTAAATTCACTTGAATATGTTAACTGCCTGGAATTATATTATATATATAATATGATTTTTATTCTTATTCATATGTCAAACACAACTTAAATATGAAGCCAAGTTTTGGTAACAAATTAATTTTAGACTCTATTGATTATTCAAATAAATTGTCCTTTCCAAAATGGAAAAGTTAAGTTCTTCAGAAGCTCAACAAAGATTTTGAATTTTACAGATAAACAGATTTGGACTCTCTCCCCTTAAATTCTCAAAGTTTCATCATGTTGTCTATGGTGTGACGATATTCTGTCATCGGTGAACACCAGAGGACCCAGTGACATTTGCAATGATAAGACCTGACTTGCTTGATGATGCATGTTGTAATTGACTAAACATTTTTAAAGGTTAATATACGCCCTGAATGTTTCATTACATGTAATACAGCCAGGAGGGATCAGGGATCCTGAGCTGCATTGTCACTGCATTGAATCCAGCTGCAGCGGCACAAACGTTTCCATTCTTTTCTTTGTTTCTGATCTGTCCCTCCGTCCAGTGATCAGCTGATGGATGAGCCAGTAAAACGCCACTCAGACGCCATCTTTACAGACAACTACAGCCGCTTCCGCAAACAGATGGCCGTCAAGAACTACCTGAACTCAGTCTTAACAGGGAAGAGAAGGTAGGACCTGTTCTTCTATGTCATTCTTTCTCTTGAACGACTTATAGGGACTGTATATATACAGTAGGTAATTGACTTCATGACAGTAGAACTATCCAAGAAGTATTTCCAACAAGGAAATGCATCATGCTGATCATGCCCTCATCTACGGTCACAAGCTTCGGGCAGTGACTTAACGATTGCAGATAAAAGAGTTTAACTTTCCTCTCCAGAGTGACATAGACGATGGCACACACAGAATCAGTAGTGGCTCGTTGCTCCCTGTAAAGTTACTCATTTCTTTTCGTGTTGTTTTACTTTGGCTTGTAAAGTTGAGGCTGCTCAGCCAACCACCCACATCACCTCCTGAGAATCGTAGAGATCTTTTAAAGCTTTAGTTATCACACAGCTGCTGCCATCTTGGCACTTTGGCATCATGGCATTTTATAAATATAATGTGATGTGGAAGGTTTTTGTTTGGAGAACCAACAGAAAGGTTGTTGAAGGATTTTTTTTTATATTCGCTAACTTTGGTGGTGTCTGCTTGCTAATGAGGCTATAAATAGGAAACCAGCAAACCTTTAGTGGTGGCATTATAGATATCAAAATATAGCTTTGTACAAGTCTCCCTTCAAATTGTGATATACGTTGATAAGGAATCAATAGATACAGTATTGTTGCACAACATACAGTATTATTGGAAGTTAGAGGCAAGAAATTATAAATATGAAGAAATGAAGGCAACTCCTTTATATCATTTTTAAGCTTTAAGAATTCTTTTACCTCTGATTTTTCTTTTCCACTGAATTCTGGTTTGAAACTTACAAATATTGTTGGTTGAAACACAGTCCAGAAGACCCGGGAACAAGCGACTCAGAAGAGCACAGAGATGAACCCAACATCTTTGGGGAGAGCTACGATGACATCGACATAGAAGAACTTCTAAAACACTTTCAAATGGTACGTACGCACACACATAAAAACCTATTTAAGTTAACGTCTTACAGGTTCTGTTTTTAAGTCTTAAGAACGGCTTTAGACCCCTATGGTACGAAAACTGAGAAATACTAACTTAGCAAACATATTAACAGTGCAAGTAAAGACATTGACAAGCTATTGAATGGAGGAGTTAAAGTATCTTGAGGTCACGAGTGAGGGCAAGGTGGACCGTGAGATAGACAGGTGGTGTGCAGCATCCGGAAGAAGCTCAGAATGGAACCTCTGCTCCATCATACTACTCACTACTGCCTCTTGGGGTACAACGTGGTATTACAAGGGATAGATTGGCGACAACTTGCATTTAGATAGATCTGTTGGGTGGAAGTTTACTTTCAGGGATATCAAAGAATGTTTCCGGGTTTCTGATCTTTAATCAAGAAAGTTAAAATTTTCCCCACTCTCCTGTTTTTGTTCTTTTCTTGCAGCCACTTTGAGGAGGGGCCCAATGCTGGAGTGAATACCTCAAGTCATCCTCATGAAATCATCCATTCCAAAAAACAACACTGTATTAATCCAAAGGTCATCCGAAAGCCCGATCAACCAACG
>CAAKHC010003267.1:0-10146 GCA_901007825.1 Macroramphosus scolopax | reverse complement strand
GGGGGGGGGGGGGGGGGGGAGACATATACTGCAGAGGGGAGTCAAGAGGATTTCACAGTATGGAGTCATTTGTGATGCAGACAGTCTTATTAGGACTTTATGGAACTCAATATGGATATGAAATAGGAAACATTTCAGTAAAGGTGAACCATATAAGCCTTATTGTACTTGAGCTTTTTATTTAGAAATTGGAGAGAGCCAAGAGATATACAGTATATGGGCCAAATTAGCTTTTGGGGGTCCATTTTAGTATCACTTTAATTCAAGTCATTTAGTAATATTTTTCAGGGCTTGAAATTGCGACCATTTAAGTCTGCAACTTGAAATCTATTTGGTAACAAAAATTGTTGTGATGTGAGCGAAAGTCACCATCTGGGCTTTTTCACTAGGTTTTATAAGATCTTGCAAGGGCAATCATTTTGCGCTACTAATCATGTGCTTCTCCTGGGGGCTAAGTCCCCCCGTCCTTAAAACCTAGTGAAGCTCCTAGTGTGTAAAGACAGTCAGTATTTTTAAAATGCCTGAGTATAAAATGTGGATAAAAACTAAAAAACAAACACAGCTTTCACGACAGTCAGTTGCTAACGATCAATGCTATTTGGGCTATACCGAGGGTTTGTCATGGCCTGCTGTAACCTCTGAACATGTGACGTCGTCTTTTGAAGCACTGAGAGGTCGCTGTGCCACGAGAGAGTTTGGAGTATTTTTGACCACTTGTCTGTCAACCTCTGATTATCCATTTAAATCTCTTCATAGTATCTGCATTATTCAATGTGCTGTTTCTCATTTACCAGCATCACACCTGATTTGCAGCTGGTAAAAGCCCGAGCAGGATTTATAGGAAGAACAAAAACACTTGATGTATAGTCTTTACAGCTGCATCTCACAAATGATCTTGTTCTCATGTGTTTGGGTGGTTTCTTTGTGACTCAAATAGGTGCCCTCTTCAACGGGCAGCGTGGGGTTCTTGTGTTCGCGATACTCCGCGATGGGATAGGTGACGCAGGTCAGCAGCAGGACGGCCAGCATGATGTACAGTTTATACTCCAGGCACAAGAAGGTGCTGTAAGCAAAGGCAATAACGAAACCAAGAGACTCCCACATGCGGTAGTTGGCAAAGGCTGCTTCCTTGTCCCTCGGGAAGAGGATGCCATACAGAGCTGTCGGACAGAGAGCGAAGGGAGAAAGTCAGCAGACATGTTGACCACCGGGTCTAAAGAGGCTGCACGTGTTCTTGCGACCTACAATATCAAAGTGTGGACATAACAAACAATATACCAGTGATTATGATTGATTTCAAGTTATAGCAGTGAGGGTGGGTTAAGTGTGATGTTATCCTGAAGTGTCATTGGAGGAATTTGTTGAAAAAAGAGGACATTGATTACGCTTTGTGACTGCCCATTTTTTAATTAATTACATTACATTTATTCAATGAAATCTCGACATCTATTGAATGTGTTGACAATTATTCAACGCAGACATTCATGGTCTCCGGAGGATCAGTGCTCTGATGACTTTACTCTTTCTTTGCCAATAAGCAATGACAGCCAAGCGAAGTTAGATTCAGGGTCCTACTATTTTATTATTCAATAGATAAACACAAAGAACTTTCACTGAGGATTTACTGAAACTGCACATCTGAGTTTAGGTGGAAGTTTCTTACCATTAGTCTGAGTTTGCCAGATAGCGTCTGCCATACCCCACAGAGCAGGAAATATAAAAAAGACACCCAGCTGGTCGGGATGAGGCCTCCAGAACAACAGGGCGATGATGCAGGAAAAGTTGGCCAGTGCAGCTGAAAAAGGTCCCGATCAGTTAATCAAACATCAACAATTCACTCATTTAACGTGCAGGTTTTTACTGTTCATCTTTTTACTGCCGCTATGAAAAGAGAGATTTCACCCAGGAAGAAGAGTGCAGCTCTCCCGGTGTACCGGGCGAGTCTCCCGAAGAGGAACGAGCAAACAGAGTTGGCAGCTCCAAAACACATCATGACAAAGCCAACGTAGTGGATCCCCAAAGCGCAGGTCACGTAGTTCTGCAGAGGAACACAGGAAACATCTCAAGCTCAACTTTGCTACAAAGTTAAGGCTTCCTATTTATTTTATTTGACACGGTTCAAGATATTCCTCTATGTACATGCAGAGAATATGTGCATCTGTAACAGTTGTGGAGGGTCTGACCTTGGTGTACTCCCCAGAGAGAAAGCTCTGTTCGAAGCCGCTGTACATGGTGAGAGGGATCAGGGTCAACAGCCTCCAGTCCTTCAGCAGTCTGAACGTGGCCAGGAACGTGTGGCAGAACGGCTCCCGGTTCCCACGGAACTGGCTGGTCTGCTCCCGGTCAATGTTGTCCAGGAACACCGACACGATGAGCATGGCCAGCACGCCCACGCCTACCACACAACACAGAAATAAATACTGGTGCAGGCGTCTAGCTGGCTGTAGCTCAACCCTGCTGATTGAATTATTTTAATTACCCAATATATCCAACTTGGAGTTGTATGGAGGTCCACGTAAATAGTAACAATGCATATCATTAATTATTGTGCAATAAAAATAGTAAAATATCAAAAATCAAACATATATAGACATTTTTATTTTTTATTTTATTGTACACTGTTGGGCTGTAATAACTCCTTTCTTTCCTTCTCTGTGTGTTTATTATCCGGCTCAACTGTCCTAAAAATCTGTCAATTATAGACTTGGTTAAATGGCCACAGTAGACATTGACGTTACCGATATAGCATCCAACCAGTGTCCACACTAGTTTCTGTGCAGGTCTGGTGGTGGTGCTGTTGGTGCTGACGTTCAGGCCGCAGTCAGCTGCTCCGCAGAACCTCAGCTGCTCCTCTGGGATGTTAGCTGCCAGAAGAAGAGGACACAGTGGGAAGAGGCATTTTACATTTATAAATCCAGCAAGTTTTGTTTCTACTCAGGTGTTATTTTAATGTGCAGTTTTAAAATGTGCCTGATAAATGCACGTGTCCTAAATCAGTAAGGAAACTGGTTGTGTTGTTCTTCACAGAACTGCAATTTACACACGCCCATCATCATCATAATCATCTTCATCATCATCAGAGCTGATAAGCTGGAGAACATTATCGCCATAAAATAATGTACTGCATACATCATCATGATCATGGTCTTATCTACCCTCAGCACACCCCCGATTTTAATCTTCTCCCCGCCCACTGTGTGTGTGTGTGTGTGTGTGTGTGTGTGTGTATCTGTGTGTGTCTTTCCACCTATATTGGTGTCCTGTCCGAAGATGAGAGACGACAGGAGGTTCCCCCACACAGAGGACGACTGAAAGAGGAAGAAGAAGATGCCAAAGTATTGGTTTATGACGTCGGAGCCCTTTTTGCGCTCCTTGGCCGCCTGCATGTTACCAGAGATGGTGAGGTAGGTGCATTTAGCCGACCAGAGAGGAGAACCGCCCAAACCTAGGACCACAGAGGTGGGGATGAGGGTGTACCTGAGAGAGCAAAGCAAAACTCATTTATTAACACTCTTTGATGGTGGAACTCATGACACTCTTGTAATCTGGTCTTCCAAGTTTACAAGTTTGGTGAAAATCAGGTGTGTAGTGTAGTTTTGGCATTATCCTGCTAAAAACATAACCTACTTGCTGGGTCTTTGTGTCCCTTCAGACTATAGATATCTATCATAGATTTTGTATTTCATTTATATTTACATGTTGGTGTCCAGCCTGAGTCCTTCTCCATCTAATTACATTATTACAAATGAATAAACACTGTTATTACTACCAGCCTGGGTAGAGGTTTCCAAAGGAGTAGGTGACGTAGCAGGCCATGCCGGCAACAATAGTCCATTTACAGCCCAGATTTTTGATCATGATGGGAGGCAGGAACATGGAGGAGATGATGATGGAGGCGTAGATGACACTCAGAGACGCCACACCCATCCCCTCCTCTGCGTTCAGGCTGCTCTACAGACAGAGGCGTTACTCAAACAGAGGTGGAGGTCGAGTATCCGATTGAACTCAATACTTTCTACCCATCAAGTCCAAGTTGGA
Source organism: Macroramphosus scolopax (assembly GCA_901007825.1). Taxonomy (NCBI): domain Eukaryota; kingdom Metazoa; phylum Chordata; class Actinopteri; order Syngnathiformes; family Centriscidae; genus Macroramphosus; species Macroramphosus scolopax. Next base: position 6,108 of record CAAKHC010003267.1, on the reverse strand, counting down.
AAACATGGTGCATTCATTTGAAAGTATATATATAAAGTATATATATAAAATGAATATCATCCTGGCCATTATATTTACAGAGTGTTTCAATACTTCAATTAGTTTCACCTATATGAAAAATCCTAAAGTTTATATTAACTCCTATATTATATCTCCTATACTTTTTAATTAGCAATTAATTGTACTTTATTTGTTAAAAAGGATATTTTTGGTATTTGAAATAATGCTTCCACTTACCTGCAAGCTCTGCAGGCCTCCGTAGGCCGTGAACAGACACAGAAACCCCACAGACACCACCAGCACATTCTTGAAGTTACGGCTGATCATGGCTGCTTTTCAAAAACAAAATTACTTATCGTAAATACTCCACACACACACTCCACCTTTAGAGACAATGGGAGAAAAATAGCTTGGACTAATGTTATAATAACTGGCTTCATGCAGCAGCTGCTCAGCTCAGCAAGTGAACTGCTGGAATTGATTGGGTTGCTCTGGTAAACTTGTATAGTGGAAATGTCTGAGAGCAAAGTCCACCTCTCTCTCACTCACACACACACACACACACACACACACACACACATTTCCTTATCATTATCTAAATTTTCGCAGTGATATGTGCATATATCAGCCTTCTTGTCTTCCCTTTAAGCCATTAAATGATAAACACTGGTGGACCTCAGCCCTTCTCCTAACTCACTTCATCTGTGTCCTTTGTCTTTCTCAGTCATTTTCTTTGTCCGGTTAAACGCTGTTATGTTCGCCTCACAGTTGTCATTCAAACATACAGTAGCGGTCAGCAAGCAGAGCAAAGGTTTACTGCATGATGTTTTTACAGATTATTTTACTGCAGCACCAGCGTGAACGTCTTTGCGACAGAAAGTGACAGAAACACAGATGTCTCAGAGTGAAGCAAACTACACTGAACACTTTCGATTAGTTCAAGTAGCACCAATGTGACTTTTGAACTGTTTACACTGGAAGTAAATATCTTAGAAAAGGTATTTATTGAACTAGATTCCGGCTTAAAATCAAATCAAATGCATCATTTAATAATTTTAAACTAGTGTGCTAATGAAAGAATTAACAGTGTTGAGCTCTGGATTTATCCGGTTCCGCACCGTGTCGTTAGAACAGTTTAGTGGGGTCACATGTGTTCATCACCATCTTCTTATATTGCTTACACGATCCTTGTCTTTAAGACATAAAAGTCATATAACAGAAACATTATGCAAGATCAATTTGTGTCCAAGGAAACAAACTGACATGACTGCAACACAGCATTCGGACAAGAAACCAAACAACACATGTATGAATATCTTTATTTAAAAAAGAAAAAGAAAAAGCCTCCTGTCAAATAAATTTAATGTTTTATGAATTTAAAGAGTTTATGTCATGCGGCTCATGGCAGTAGTATTTTGTACGGCCACTAGAGGGAGGCACACTATACTAAATATAGTGAGTTGCGCAACCACATAGGGTCTGACTTTTATATACCCAAATGTAAATAATAACTCAATAAACAGAGACCTAAAGAGGTCTTCAACAGGTGGATGAAGGAGTATAAATTACTCTAATTAATTCCGGAATATTTGTCAATGCTTGACAATTTATTTTGCAGGAATAAAAAAACACCAACTCCCTCGTTTAAAACATATGAATACACAAATGTTTTACAGGTCACAGGTTGACTGATGTACAGTATCTCACTTCACTATAAAGTCCAGTCCCATGTTCTGCAGCAGTCGAGGCTAAAAGTTTCCACATCCTATGCTGAATACTGGAAGCTTCTTAAGCATTTGTGATGTCACAAATAATGTGCATAGGCCCCGACTCTTAAAATACAAATGTCAGACCAAGTGTTCTTTTTTTGATGAATGTACAAATGTAATATTCTAGAGTCAACACAGTTAAGAGTAGCATATATAGACAGGATTGTTTCTGTGATTCTGCTCCCTTTTTAAGGAAAATTTGATTCTTTCCGTTGAGGGGTTAACCGCTAAGTTTTGTGTAATCCTGACAGGCAGCCACCCGAAGAGTACAGACCTTTACCAATGCTAATGTTAAGAAATGTTGACAATTTTCCCCTCCAATAAGTGAGGTGACAATCGGCCTGGTAGTTTTGGTTTAATCCTGCTGACACACAGACAAACCAACGCTGGCATCAAAACATTGCTGAAGGTAAATATAATTAAACTATAAATACATAGGATCTTTCATAATAAAATACCACACATTTTGAATACCGGCCCATATTTAAAACAGCAATACACTTAATGTATGTTGTAGTGTTTAGATGAAGAGATAATTATTCCGGATAAGGAAATATATTGAATGTTATGATGTTTCTCTTGCTGCTCTCTGATCTAATGCCTCATATGGACCAGTGAGAGCTGTGAGGGAAGAATTCATCCTTCCAGATTGAGCTGGAATAATGAGCTGGAATAATGCTCACCTGTCTGACTGCCACAGAGTCATGGTCACGCACGCACTTCAGCTGCAAAACTCTTTTCTCACCCGATCCTCCCGCTCGCTCATCCAAATCCCTCCTGGAATCTCAGACCTGTGTGTGAACCAGACTGCCGTCTGACTGATATGAGTTTTTAAAGGCCGATTCTGATCCTCCTGGATTGAAGATGCCGGCGGCTGCCAAATCTTTACATCTGACTACTTTTATGGCAAGTACGTGTCTACCGACCAGAATCTGGAAACAAAAACGTTACACATTAAATGTAAATAATGACACTCATAAAACGTATTTCAACAATCCAGTGATCTCTCTCAGAAAAGATTAAAGGATAAGAAGTATTTCAACATATGTATGTGACCATTAAATAGCCTCATATGAATCACATCAGAGGTGGAGCATACCGACTCCACCACATCTGGATCTACTGAACCTAATTGTATTTACATTTATCACTCTATCCCTTAATAACAGAAACATTGTGTCTTGAATCAAACAGCAAATCTGTTTATGATCAGTCATTAGTTGTTTAACGGCGAGTCGGAGGGAGACGCTGCAGGCCAAACAGCATGGTCGAATAGTTTAATATTCTATATAAGTGAGCTACGCCGAGACATTTGTTTATGCTACAACTACTAGATGGATGAAAGGGTTCCACAGCATCATCAATAATTTGCCCATAAACTGTTCTATGACTTAATACCTGCAAAACTGAGTGAGCACCTTTGTTATTATCACGCTAAGATACTAAACTAAGATAATCTACATCACATCTGCTCAACATCAGCATGTGACATCACATTCACCTTTTCTCGCTGAGAGCTGAGAGGAAGCCTCTCTTTCGCAGAAATTGGGACGCTTCCAGATTGGAGGCGTCTGATTGAACTCATCATTTTGGAAAATCCGCATTCCCGGCAAAGGGAATAACAAAGAGCAACCCGAGGCAAAGGTCAAAGGTCAGATGTCAGAGGTTATGTTTAGAGAAGCAGAAGGGAAACAGGGATGGACAGCGTAAATGTCACTGATTTCCTTCCTATAATACAGCTGCCATTGTTAGACAATAATAACAGTGAGGAGATTATTGTTTATTAATTAGATCTACTCCTCGCATGGTGGTCACCTCCTGAAGAAGACGAGGATGGAACTACGAGCCTCGCCATGCAGCAGCATCTCTAATACTCACTAATGAACTCATTCTGTTTGGATAAATTATTTGTTTTCCCGGAACGTCTGTGGAGCTACTCCAGTACCCGCTGGACGATGTGAGGTCACTGCTGCTCTGATCCTTTCTGTCTGCATCTTCTCCCCGCGCCCATGTGGGTTTTCGCCGGGTACTCTGGTTTCCTCCCACAGTTGTATACTTCTATTTCTTCTCCTGATACTTGACCCCGGGTACCTACATGCTTCACTTCACAAGCCCTCATGGCACCTTATCATCCCAACCACTTCATCCCTGCACTGTAGACCATCTCTCTATCATCCCTTCACTGTAGACCTTCTCTCTATCATCCCTTCACTGTAGACCTTCTCTCTATCATCCCTTGACTGTAGACCTTCTCTCTATCATCCCTTCGCTGTAGACCGTCTCTCTATCATCCCTTGACTGTAGACCTTCTCTCTATCATCCCATCACTGTAGACCTTCTCTCTATCATCCCTTGACTGTAGACCTTCTCTCTATCATCCCTTGACTGTAGACCTTCTCTCTATCATCCCATCATCCTCCACTGTCTCCCCTTCACCCCAAACTACATGTTAAGAACTAAAAAGCCACCTTGTAAGTTTGGACTCACTCTGCCACCTACACAAGTTCTCCTTGTGTTTCCAGAAACACTTATCGGCCTGAATCAGGTCTGTGTTAACCGCGCAGCAGCGGCAGGCGGCTTCTGCCCCAGGCTGCACAACCACAGCAGCCTTTTGCATTTAGCAGCTGGTATCTGTGGCAAGCTTCACGTCTAGCTTCCAGCTTCTCGCGCTGTGTTTAGCCGTCAGCCTCCGCCAGCCGCGGTGACATGCGCTGGTATTGAATTCAGCAGTTAACTGTCATTAGTGGTATTTTCTGCAGCTTAGCCAAAGATGAGCTCATCTTGTGTTGCTGCAGTGCGACTGGAAGCTTCTCGCCACTAACTCACTGTGTTAGTGTGAGTGTCTGCATGTCATGGGAGACATGTGGTCACAGAGCAAGTAACTGATCAGGTCGTACTTAGTGTCACATGTCATCTTCAAATAACTTTTGGCCAAACAACAGTTCTAAACCTCCCCTCATTGGATTTACATCACTTAAATCATTGTAAAACTACGCTGGTGAAGTTTACCTTTGATATCAATTCGTTTACGAAATCGACGTGCAGTTTTTATTTCTTTCTGCACAGTCAAGCCATATTTAATTTAGAAGCACTCGTTTTATATACAGGAAATAACTTGAATCTTGTCTTTTAATATCCCAAGTTATACCCTGTTTGGGTTTTATCTCTGGCGATGTGTTGTGATTATATCAGGCTGGAAAGTGCAAACAGACAGTCAGTCACTCCCGAAGTCACTCCCGAAGCATTCATTATGTCCGTGTGTGTGTGTCCGTTTGTGTGTTTGTGTGAGTGTGTGTGTGTGTGTGTGTCCGTTTGTGTGTGTGTGTGTGAGAGAGAGAGAGAGAGAGAGAGAGAGACAGCAGACAATCCATTGTTTTGTGTTTGCTGACATGGTGCATCATTCACAGGGTTGCTACTGTTGCTTTCCCGGCAGCACAATGAACAGACAACACAGAGATGCTGAGCCAAACACTCCACAGCTTTATTTAGCTGAATGACACACATTTCAATCTCTGTGCCGTGCGTGCGTTCGTCAAATTAGAGTCTCAAAAGGAGCGGAAAGAACAAGGATTCAGAAGTTTGTGCACTGAAGGAAAATATTTTCTTGCGCCAAAGCAAAACTGCATTCGTAGACCTCCACCGCAGCAAACAGTCCACCCTTCTATTATCTGCACCAACTGACACTATCACATGTGTCTGGAGTGTTAGAAATCTGCCTCAATGTTTTGACATGATGATAAGAACTGGAACGCGTCCCATTAACACTCCATGTTAACCTGCAGTCACTTCCCAGATGATATGATAAGAACTGGAACACGTCCCATTAACACTCCATGTTAACCTGCAGTCACTTCCCAGATGATATGATAAGAACTGGAACACGTCCCATTAACACTCCATGTTAACCTGCAGTCACTTCCCAGATGATATGATAAGAACTGGAACACGTCCCATTAACACTCCATGTTAACCTGCAGTCACTTCCCAGATGATATGATAAGAACTGGAACACGTCCCATTAACACTCCATGTTAACCTGCAGTCACTTAGATGATATGATAAGAACTGGAACACGTCCCATTAACACTCCATGTTAACCTGCAGTCACTTCCCAGATGATATGATAAGAACTGGAACACGTCCCATTAACACTCCATGTTAACCTGCAGTCACTTCCCAGATGATATGATAAGAACTGGAACACGTCCCATTAACACTCCATGTTAACCTGCAGTCACTGCCCAGATGATATGATAAGAACTGGAACACGTCCCATTAACACTCCATGTTAACCTGCAGTCACTTCCCAGCATGCAGCTCTGCACTGAGAACATTCACT
>CAAKHC010003265.1:5412-18855 GCA_901007825.1 Macroramphosus scolopax | reverse complement strand
GACCTGTATTGGCTGAAATCTCATCCTTTTAGTGTTGCACGGTATACTGATGCTAGAAAAGCCCTTCAATACCATGCTGTTAAAACACTATTAAACCAGATATTGTTAGTATCAGCACTTTAAGCATGAGTGTGTTTTAATACGAGTTGGGATCCCTGATGTGCGACAGTTTAAGGTCCTGTTGCCTCGGCTTGTCGGCAGAGCAAAGCACACATAGTGGATAGTCTGTAAACAATGTTCTGACTGTGCAGACTGAGGGAAGACACACGGCCGACCCTCCAACCTGTCCCGGGTTCGGACAGGTCAGCAAATGTGCTGGAAAACATCAATAACATGACATCACGTCCTGAGTCGAATGATGTGTTTTCATGATACGGTGGCTTTTTTTCCTTGTCAGAGTTTGTCGAGGTGTTGAAGAGCACCTGTTCAACATGTGTTTCTGAGAGCGACTGTTTCATGTGGTCCGATGTATTTGCATCTCTACCACCGGCTGTAGATGATCAGTTTATATCAGTAGAGAGGATGTAATCCTGTCATGTCCATGTTAGTCAGTAATTATTAGAGAGGGTGCAGACCTCCATCAGGAGCTGTGATAAGTTTGATTGTAGATCAAATCTATTCATAAACTAGAATAGATCTTCATTATTTATTATTAGATTGTGAAAGCTTAAATTGCCCTTATTAACCAATAATTGAATTGTTCATGTTATAGATGTACTAATTAATTGTCCTAAAGAACCTCTGACTGCAGCAGCAGGTGGACACTGGGTGGACGTCCTGGTCCGTCAGCTGTTACTACAGTACTTTCCTGATGCTTTACATATTTCGGTATTGAGATATTTCTGAGAGGTATCGTATGAAAGTCTTTAATTTGGCAACACTACGTCCTTTCAAGAATGTATGAAATGACTGTTTTGTTTACCTCCACCTGCTAGCAGGGGGCTGGGGGTTCATCTTCATATCTACTTCTTACAGCCATATATTTAAATAAGTTCTGGGATGATACTACACAGTTTATATCCAAATAGTTTTAGGTTGCCTTCGTCAAGTGTTCGGCCTCCACGCCCCCCCTGGGTGTGGACCCACCCACTCACTAGCTGTCCAGCAACATGGACACAGACGCCCTGCAGGAGAACATCTGTATTGTTCTTTTCACTCTTTCAAATCAGTGTTAAACAATGATTTTATATTGATCGGTGTGTTTTATTACACTACAGTGCATCATTTCAGACTAACAACAAACACTGCTCAGTGGATCTGTCCCAGGTCTAACTGGTTCTTCCTGCACCCCTCCAGCTGTTGTTATATGGTATTGTGTTATCCTGCTAACAGACAGATTCCGGTGAAAACATGAATACTAGCTGTCATTTCAACAGACTCTCTGATGTGAGTCTGACCTGAGACGTCAGCGATGGTGAAGACACAAAGTCAATAAACTCCCACTCTGATGTGAACATGAGTTCACATTATTAAACTGAATCCTCGATGTAATCTCATTACTTGATGGTCCAATATGTCAGAGTGTCTGTACTCAGTCAGACCGTTGGTGAGTCGAGAGGCTCCAGCATGAGTTTATAGCTTGTCCAGTGGATTGTTAAAGGTCAGTCTGAGAAGACAAACTCTCCACCTAACTATCATTCATATATCAAGAGATGAAGCTCATCAATGTGTTACTTTTGATCCTTCAGTATTTGAACTAAATAATTGGTAATAAATAGTTATTTCTATGTGTGAGATACATAACATGAAAGTGTTGTTGTGATAACTTCCATGTTGATCTGCAGGAGATTAAACATGAATGCAGATTAGACTCAGAACTCAGAGGGGCATTCACAATCTCTCTCCCTCTGTATCTCTCTTTCTCAGGGGGAGTCAGTCAAGTATTTCCTGGACAATTTGGAAAAGCTGGGCCAGTCGGTAAGTCACGCCTCCACTGCTCCGACTCCACCAGTCACAGGCGCCGGCGGGCAGGACGGCTGATAGAGCAGATGGGTGTGATAGCACTCTGCCAGTTGAAAAGAGAAGTGAAACCGTCATCTTCCTGTCCTCCGGTTTGTCTCCACACCAAGTTTGTTGAAGTGTACGCTAACTATTCCTCCCGTGGCTTCCTGCCGGTGCAGCCCTGCCCGCCGACACGCCGGCTCAGATACCTCGGAAAGTCCTGAAAACATCAGCACAGACGTTTCATTTCAAACAACACGTTTGATGTTGTCATTTCACTAATTCACGGCCCCAAACCTCAACCACATTATTGAAATCAGACAACTGAAAACAAGACAGGAAGTTTATTGTAACTCGGTGACGTTGTACTGCGCCGCTCAGAGACACATGTGGTTGTGGTGTTGTGGCGGACAGAAGAGCCGAGGACAAACGGCTGAAAGTCAATAACAAGATATGGAAGTAAAGGCTTCTTAGAACACACTGTATCATCCCAGATACTTTGTAGACGTGGTGAAGACGAGGACGTAACGGGGCTTAATGTTTTCTGGGTTACAAAAACAGCTTAATGCTGATGGTGACAACTGACCGTCCTCCCCGACAACAAACTACCTCCCACACGCTTCCTGAACGGTGGTCGGTCAGACAGGAATATGTAGACTGAGTGATGTAGGTACTGTCTCTACATTAGATCACATATATACACATATTGTCTTATCGGAAAGAATGAACCAAGCAGATCTACTGGCAGACCATGCTGAGCTGTGGCTTCCACAGGAAACATCCAGGCTGTGTACAAACATCTGCCCAACACGATTCTGGAAGTTCTGTAATTATCTCAACATTCTTCTCAACAAACCCGGAGCACATCTCGCAGTCCGTGCGACTTTAAATAAGATACTTGGCCAACGGCCTCCAACTTCCCCTAATGTAACTGTTCCTCAGGTCCTTTGAGGCCGCGTCATCTCCACTCTGACCAACATCCTAGAGAAGTAACAGAAATGATGAGAGTGCTTAAAAGTTTGACATTTCTGAAAGGGGAAGTAACCGTGTGTGTTTCTCCGTGTTCACGATGTTCTGCAGCGCCGGGCTCTGTGGGGATTTCCTCCAGGGACGTTGTGGCGCTGAGGTGTTCCCGTCAGCTGACGACTGACGGGAACACCTCAGGTTAGAAGAAGAGAGACAGAAAGTAAAGCTTGTTCAACATGTGTCTTTGATCTTCAGGTGAAATAAAATGGACTTTAACCTAAACAAATGTAGAAGTTTAAATTCTATTCAGGCTATAATATTATTACAAACAACGATGGCGTCTCTTATTAAATAGATTAAACAACGTATGTGAGGGAGGAAGTCTGTTAATGCAGGGACTTGTAATGTGCCTGAAGAGAGAGTGTGTGAGAGTGTGTGAGAGTGTGTGAGAGTGTGTGAGAGTGTGTGAGAGTGTGTGAGAGTGTGTGAGAGTGTGTGAGAATAATAGGTCTGACTGTGGTTGTGACCACCTTCATCAAACTCAGTGGGCTGATGTTATGAAGCTAAACTGGTGCGGCTAGAACACTTGACATGGTAAATACTGGCTAAGACTTGTCAACGCTTAAGAGAATTACCCAACACACACACACACACACACACACACACATATTGTTTCTGCACTCTGGTATTTGAGGAATGCAGTGTGTTACTCTGTTATATCCACAACGCGACAACATAAGAAGTTTCTGCAGCAAATCGTTGTGGAATACAAAGCTTCGCTTCTCCGAGTCCTCCTGAATGATTCCCACCGACTGAGTCTGGGTCCTCTGTGAGAGTTTCATCAAGTCAGAAATATATCGTCACCAGTGTTTCCTTTGATCGGTGTGACAACACCTGTCTCCACCTGTACCGTGTGTTTCAGGACTACCTCCCCAGCCAGCAGGACATCCTCTTGGCCAGAAAGCCAACAAAGGGCATCCACGAATACGACTTTGAGATCAAGAATGTCCCATTCAAGATGGTGGATGTGGGCGGTCAGCGCTCAGAGAGGCGGCGCTGGTTTGAATGCTTTGACTCAGTCACTTCCATCCTCTTCCTCGTTTCTTCCTCCGAATATGACCAGGTGAGTCAGGAGGAGGCCAAACAATTAAACTAATCTGCGGATGCATCTGCTCGATCAGTCAGGATTGAGTCCTGGCCTGCTAGACTGAAGCCGACCTGGGACTTGAACGTGTGTAAATGAGTGAACAAGGCAGATTTGTAAAACGCTTAAAGAACCATAAATGTAGAAAAGCGCAATTTAAATGCAGCTCAGATTCAATTTCTGTTAAGAAGAAAGCTTTGCAGTGGAAGTCAGTTTGACCGCGTGCTGCATCTGTTTTAAGTCCTGTTGTTCATACCAGACACACTTTGACTCTAGTAAACATGTTGTCCCATCCTCAGCTGCTGATGGAGGACCGGCAGACCAACCGGCTGAGCGAGTCTCTCAACATTTTTGAGACCATTGTGAACAACCGCGTGTTCAGCAATGTCTCCATCATCCTGTTCCTGAACAAGACGGACCTGCTGGAAGAGAAGGTGAAGCGGGTGTCCATCAAAGACTACTTCCCTGAGTTCTCGGGCGACCCCACGAGCCTGGCGGACGTCCAGCGCTTCCTGGTGGAATGCTTTCGCAAGAAGCGCCGCGAGCAGCAGCAGAAGCCGCTCTACCACCACTTCACCACAGCCATCAACACTGAGAACATCCGGCTGGTGTTCCGCGACGTCAAGGACACCATCCTGCACGACAACCTCAAGCAGCTGATGCTGCAATGAGGGGACAGACCAGGAGGGGGAGAAGGTGGATGTGGGATGGGTGGAGGCAGGCAGGAAGTGGGTGATACCTTTTTCCTTACCACCCACCAGCCTGTCAGGGGAGCGGGCGATGCCCCTCCACCCACCCCCTCCCCGTTGACTGTTACCTGCTCCTCACTTTTGAACTTAGACTTTGTATTAAAGCCACCACTACTACCGCCATTCCCCCCACGCTTGCTCTCTGCCTTACTGAGCTTGTTCACTGTGACTTACAACAGCCGCCATTGGCTCAGAGCTCCACCCTTTGACCCTTTAAACCACTGTAAATGACGTCTAACCCCACCCTGTGCCACCCAGTTCACTCTCTCCAGTGGACCTCCCTGAGATCTTCTCTGGTGTTTCCTCTCTGTGTTGCTCTAATTCACACTGTGCTTTCTATGCTGCTCTGACCACTGTTGCTATGGAGGAGCAGGAGCTTCCGATCGGCGTCACAGAGTAGATGTCAGAGCTGCCGACAGGCCTCAGCCAGTCTGACGACGTTGCCTTTCTTTTCAGAGTTTATTTTTTTCTGCCTTTAGTTTTATTTTCTTTTGTGGGTCTGCTCTCTACCGGCGCTTAGTGATGACATCACAGGGCCTGGGATCTCCTCTGAGAGCAGTTGGAGAGAGAAGAGCAGGGCTAACACACCTCCATCCACCAAGACACACACACACACACACACACACACACCTCCATCCACCAAGACACACACACACACACACACACCTCCATCCACCAAGACACACACACACACACACACACACCTCCATCCACCAAGACACACACACACACACATACACATGAATTCTTATTTCAAGGTGGATTTAATTCTAGTTTTCTAATCATTTTGTTCCTTTTCTAATATATGAATATACTGTATGTACCTATGCATTTTCCTTAACTTATATTTTATAGGGGTTTACACTTAAAGGATTGTGACTGTTGATGGACTCTGTGACAGTTAACTGGCGAGGCAGACAAAAACACATAAGCCACTTGTAAACTAAGCAGCAGGTTGTCAGGGTTACGGGTGACACGTTGTATTTTGCTGTTTCTCAGGGCAAATTATGAACCACTTTTCTTTAGATTTGAAGCCAACTAGGTCGCTTGTGCCTCTTTCCTTCTACGTAAGTCAAATTTCACGGCCTTCATGGTCTCTTCTCTGAATGTGTCTGCTGAGAAGATCTCTAATGTCTCGACAGCAGATCTCCAGCCATCAAGATGGTCTGGACCATCACACCATGACCCTTCTCCCTGCCGTTACTAACATGTGACCTGGATATGTCATCTGGACAATGGAGCAGTTCCACCTGCTCCTCTGTGGCCTTCCAATAGAAAGATTCTCTGCATCATGGTCAGATCTTTATTTACTAACTAGGCTGAGTGTCGACCACAGGAGCCAACACTCCTGTTACTTGAACCCCTAATGAGGTCGGAGGCTGAGCTGTTAGGGACCACTACAGCATGCAAAGGGAGTGTTGTGGAACAGTTAAAGGCATTAATATAAACCAGGGGATTCAGAAATGGTTTTCATAACTGTCAAAAACTCCTCTTCCTCTTAAACTGAAGGAGGGTCTGTATTTAGGGCAATTACTGCAAACCCACGTCACGGTGAAACGATGGAGACTGAGTGTTGTAGAATACTGTTACAGGACTGGTAAAAAAGAATCCAGCCCTGCTGCTGGTTGGGAGTGTTTGCGTTTAGTCCCGTTGTTACAAGTGAGCCAGTCAACATGGATGAAGAAGGACAACACGTCAGACCTGTTAGCTGCTGCACATGTGAGGTCATCATTAACCCTCTGAACCTCCTTTATCACCGTTCCAAGACGTAGTATCTTCATATACTGTATTTTCAGGAAGGTATGAGAATATCCCCCCAGTCTAGAAGGTCCCTTCGCTCCCGCTAGCTTGCTAACTGGACCGACCTGTTCTACTGTCAGAATCTGGGCCGAGCCAGTGGAGAAGCCAGCCAGCTCTAACACCGGCTCAGTCACGGGACCGGGATGGACCGACTCCGTAACAGCTCCAGATCCCAGCAGGTGTGAAGGTTGTTAAATTAGTATTGAAAATCAAAGTTCATACGATCAAATGAAGTCTTCTTTAAATATTTGCCACATTTCAGTTGTCCATCAGAGACCTGGAGGCAGTGGACAGTTCTTACTCTGTACTCAAGTGCAACCTGAAGGGTCGATAGTTTCTTAAAGGTACCTGATCCAGCGTCCGTCTTTCCCTTCATCCACCCCGTGTTCCAAACAAAAGGGATGAACCCAGATGGTGTGTTCCTGATGAACCTGACACCGATGTAGCTTCACACCAGCCTCCCTCTCCTGTTGTCACCTCGGACACTCAGCTGGACGGAGGGTCGGCAGTTTTTTGTTTTTTTTAATGTTGTTTAAATATCGTGGTTGGTGACACGCTTGGGTCTGTTGGCAGGAGTCCAGCAGAGGACCACCAGTCAGACAAACTGAAAACATGGACACCACGGTCCTCCATGTGTCCCTGAAGAGAACCGGCTCCACTGGAATGACTCCAGATGAGCTCCATGTCCATCTTCTCTTTGTGGTTGCAGGCTTTGATTCTTAATTACAGATCCTGTAACATGTTAAGCCTTTTAATACAAGTTTTTATATATTTTGTGAGTGTGTATGTCCTAATATTTCAGGCATCCGTTGAAGGTCCTCCGACTGCTTCAGTGCAAACATCAGCACTCTGTTTTCTCACTGCTGCAAGTTGATTTGAAAGTTCTGCTCTGTTAATAGTTCCTAATACAACAAGACTGTATAATAGTAGGACGTCATTTGTATCTATTATTCACACCTGCCTGGCCGTTCAACGCCGTGTACAATAGATACCGGTGGACTGTATGACAACCTACAAGGCTGTGTGTGATTGACGCGCACAGCTCCACCTAAAATACTCCCTCATAGTCGGGATGCAGTTCTAGTCGTCCTGTAATGTCTCCCAGCTGATCCCAGTCACCATCAGTCACCAGGTGATGCTGCTGTCACCACAACACAGCATCTCCAGATCAGTTTAATCATTAACCCCCACTGTGCTGTAATTAATAGGGATCCAGATTTGTCCCACTAAGTTGGATCTTACAAATGTTTTCATATTGTATAAAGAAAAGATGGATCCCAAAAGACTCTGTAAATGGAGGAGAAACATCAGGTCAGATGTGTAAAGCGCAGCAGCATTGTTTGCTTTAATGGTCCGACGTCGTGCAAAGAACAAGGCTGTTACTTTTTATTTCAATATTTGAACTGTAAAGACGTCTCGTAGATCTTCATGTCCAGGCTCCGACTGCAGTGTGATGGACGCAGTTCATCTGGTTGTCCAGCAGAGGGCGTCTGGAAATCCTCCACATGTTGCTGCCTTATTGACCTGTCAGATAAACTGATCAATAAAAATGCTGATCAGATCATCGTGATGCTGAAGCGTCTTCCAAGCAGTGTGTGGGTGGTTTGGGCTTCCACTCTGTAGATGATTAGTGATTGTGACGGTGTCGGGCGTCCATCGGGTGGAGCGATGTCATTGGTAGATGGTCTGCCTGCAGTTCTACACAGTGGAGGACAGAGATGCATCACTGATGGAGGCCACAGGTTCCAACATCCCGTTAGGCACCAGTCTAGTATTTCTTTACGCTGTAACCCATCTAGGACGGATCCTGTGTAGATCACTGAGCTATCAACTGTTCAGTCTCAGTCGGACACAAGCTGAACTGACAGGAAAGTCCCTCATTGAATCGATATAATCAGCTGTTCTGGTTCCAGAAAGCAGTGAAGCCACGTAGGTCAGTGACCTCCCGTTAGACCAGTGTAATGTGACTGGTTGCTTCCCGTTGGTCATGTCTTCCTGACTCCATCCGTTCCCATCACGTTGTTCCTCTTTTGTCACATGTGAAGGAGGAATCAGTTTGTGATGTGACAGCTTGCCGACTGTTTGAGAGGAACGGCACTCCTCTCCTCTCAGGGACGATGAAGATCCAAACTGATGACGTTACTGCGTGTTAGTGTTGAGATTCTGACTCCAGGCGCACATCCTCAGTACTATACTCCCTCCTCGTCCCTCCTCGTCCCTCCTCGTCCCTCCTCGTCCCTCCTCGTCCTCCTCGTGTGTGTTAGCATGCAGCAGTGAAGTCACATGGCTGTTCTGGGGTCTGAAAGAGGAAGCTGACCAACAGAAACCAAAAGCTCTGTAACATCTGCAGCGGCTCAGCTATCACTGACTCTGTTCTGTCTGCGTCTGGATGAAGCAGCCTCTGTTTGTTTGTGACACACACACACACACACACACACACACACACACACACACACACACACACACTGTGTCTTGTCTGCTGCGGCTCCGGCAGCCTGAAGCTCTGACCCATCACAGACGTCTTTGTCTGGCCTCAGACTGTTTGTCATGTAATAACTTCGGGCTCCAGAAGACGTCCAGTTGTTGCACAATCAGACTCGACTCCCGACGTCCCGGCGGAGCAGACGGCCCCCCCGAGACGGCCTCTTGGCAAAGCTCAACTAAGCTGTTGTTCAGGATTTTAGCACAGACAGTTTATTTTCTCACTCCTGCTCATTTATGCCCAGTTGGAATAAATTCTAATTTCCAAGAAATGAAGTCAGAATCTCACCGGACAGAACAGGAATCCTCAGACGGACGTCTGCAGTGACATGTTGACATGTTCTTAGGCATTTCTAAATGATTCTTTGAGTTGCAGATGTTCATCTGACAGAAGGCTGTGGTGCATCCTGCAGTCTGATCAACTAATACAGAGATAATGAACTGATTTCAGTTGGACTTTACAAACCAGTCTGGTTCTTTGTGAAGCTCCATGTTACAGCGAGCTGAGTGGAGCCGCCTCCACAGAGTTCTGAGTGTCTTCAGCTCCAAACCAGCACACATGAACGCATCATCACGTTATACTTCTGTAGTGAGACAGAGGAACCGTCTGCTGTAAAGTTACACACATTCTTAGCTGCATCTTCTAAAGTGGGTTTGACCCCTGCGGAGGCCTTAACTTCCAACCCAGCTGTTGAAGTCCTGAGCTGACCAGAGAACCAGTTCCAGAGTCGACATCTCCTCACTCACAGCGGAGACAACAGAAACACATCCCGTACTGATTCCAGTGGGTTTCCTGTTGTGAGCAGTGACTCTGTGTTTTGGGTTCAGTGCCGTCACATGTTCACCGTCTCTGCCTTCCAGCACCACCATGGATGAGTCACCAGACGCTGGGACCTGGTGGTGATCAGGGAACCACTGGTGTCAGCCCAGTGGCCCAAAGCTCAACACATTTGGTCTTAACTGATCGTGTCACCCGACATCGTCCAGACTATGCAGCCGCTCTGCTTTAGTCCTGACTCGGTATTATAGTCTGTTAATTCTAACGTGTCACTAACTGATGAGTGTCTTTCCGCCAGTGCCCGATGACGATGAACCAGTGACCACGTCAGGGGAACTCTTCCACTTCTTTACACATGTTTAGTGCCTCATGTTGCAAACTGCCTCGACTGTCCACTGGTTTTATCAAAGCTTTTCTACATTGATTTGGTTTTTAATGTGGCCACACATGATGTCCTCGTGTCCTTCAGATTCATTCACTCCCCCCAGTCTGGTATTCAAACTTAGATCAGCCTACAATGTCTAACTTATGTTGTCTCACCCTTCTGTTCTCCTAAATAAATCCATCTGTTTTTGTAACTGTGTGCCGGTGTGTTCACTGTTTCCACCTGCTCCTGCGCCAGAGGACACGACCTCTGACCCCTGATGGAACCTGTCAGGTTGACCTGTGACCCCTGATGGAACCTGTCAGGTTGACCTGTGACCCCTGATGGAACCTGTCAGGTTGACCTGTGACCCCTGATGGAGGTGCTGTCATTGACCTGTGACCCCTGATGGAGGTGCTGTCATTGATGGAACCTGTCAGTGAGTTCCATCCGTTATTCTAGTGTTTGAATCATCAGTTCATCACCGGCCTGACTCAGCAATAGTAATAATAAACCTGATACGGCAGCGTTCTCACTAAATGTTCAGAAGAAGCAGACATCAATGAGTCACACTCGCACTGGGTGATGCTCCACCATCAACGAGCCCACGCACACACACACCGTCCTGCTGCCAGATTCCGATTTATATATCAAGCATGAGCACGCAGCAGGAGTTTGTCTCCGGTTTCTCCGATGCTCCACGTACCTCCACAGATTATACTGAGAGTTAAGAAGCTGTTACTATGTAACCATCATATAATTCACCATCATTCAGCTTCACTCTACTTTCTGCAGCTCAAATGGACAAAGACAGAAGTCTGAGGCAGCACCGCCGTTGGGCCAGAAGGGGGCGTTGTTGCACCACTTCATGTATCACTGAGAGAATGAAGTTGAAAGATACTTTGGTTTATTTTAAAAAAAGCATATTTGTACTTCAGTATACCTGTAGATGTTTTAAACTATTATACTTCAAGTTGTGTGAAATTTATACCACTAAAGTTGTACTTAGTATACGGATACTTTAGGAGACTGAATGTAAATATTATTTACCAATAAAGTAAAACATTATTAACAAATACAACGGTATATTTGATCAGTCATGATGTGTGTTGGATTCACTGCCTGTGGAGGTGAACTGCTTCATCACTGTTAAAGCAGTTCTACACTCATCAAAATACAATCAACACTTTGTAAATGAATCTACTTTTGACGAATACAAACATAAATCTTATTGAAGATATACTGAATATAAAGTGAACAAGTTTTGATTGTACCAATTTACAATTGGCCTCGTAAATCAGACCTGTTTCCTTTGAATGCACTCGTGCCGTGTTTGTAACTCCGACACTGATGAAGCAGAACACGTCTGTCACCATGTTACCACACCGGCAGCGGTTTCATTCAGGTTCACTGCTGCTCAGCAGCTGCAGGAAGTTCAAGGAGAAGAAACACACGACGCTTCATGAATGCAGATTTCTTTAATTCTGGACAAGTTTACTTCCATGTGATTGTAAAGGATGTGATTTGTCCTTCGCAGTCAAACACCAAGAGGAGGAACATCCTCCGGTAGAATGATGTTCATCCTCCGGTAGAATGATGTTCATCCTCCGGTAGAATGATGTTCATCCTCCGGTAGAATGATGTTCATCCTCCGGTAGAATGATGTTCATCCTCCGGTAGAATGATGTTCATCCTCCGGTAGAGGCCCACAACGTGCTCTGGACTTACATCTAGAGGTCTGTGATGTCCAGTCTCTTCTTGTTTCTGCTGCTTCAAGTGGTCAAACCCAGGTAGTGCAGGTGGATGTACTTGACACCATCCTTTCCTTCTTGTGGTCCCTCTAACAGCCCCCCTGACTGGAGACCAGGTATCTGAACAGTTTTAGAAAATATATAAAGACAGAAGTACAACAGTTGAAGGAAGGGAGCTGCCAGGCTCCCATTACATACAAATACACCATCAAACCTAACAAACGATCATTGTAACCAGTTTAAATAAAGGTGGTGCAGCTACTGAGGACAGAACTTCAAGTCATGGTGGGAGGAGGTGGAGACGTGTTGGCAGATCTTTGATTCACATCTTTGCATATATAAACTACATGTGACCAGCTGTGAGTTCAACACTCAGACATGAGGCATCGTAATTAGTTGATACATCACTGTAAACCTTTTACACTTCATCATCATCATCATCGCATTTCAGCTGATCCGAGGTCGTTCTACAGTCCATCAGCAGGAGTCTTTGAACAGAGGCACCGATCCTCCTGGTGTTTATAATCTGGGCCGTGTTCCCACCGTTTGGGTTCGTTGTTAACGGGGCCATTAATTATTGGAATGGGTCCAGTATTGAATGATGACACTAGAAATGGCTGCAACAGGTCATTTGAAATCAGCTGACTCTCCTGATTGTTAATCCAAGTGACTGACAACGTTGGGAAACGGACCCCAACACATGCAGACGTGTCCACATGCAGCAGATGTTTCACAGTGACATCTGGCGGGAGGAAACGACGGGAGAACACAAAGCGTAGCTAACCTGAAAGATTCTAAAAACATGTCCACAATATGACAATCGATTACAGACGTACTGAGGTTGTGGTAGCTGCTGCACACACCGAGGGTTGAAGGCTGACAGACCTGCTGCCGACAGGGGGGGTCGTGTTATTAGAGGGCTGATCTCTCTCTGAGTGTTGGCATGCACTTAGAATAACAAGACCCTGGACCCCGTATTGATCCTGATGAGCAGATTGGCACTCAGCAGGGACCATCAGTGGAATTAGGAGTGTGTGGATGATGTCATTGTAAAGCACTTTGGAAAAGATGATCACTTTACATTTAGAGAGAAAAGAGCCTGATTAAAAACTACAGGAATCATCCTTTAAAGACGTGAAATGCATCATGCAGCATGTATCCACAAGATCAGGGAACACAGTCCGGGCCGGGCTGCAGCTCCAGTGCTGTAATATTGCTTCAGTTACCATCGATGCAGACATGAACACGGATCACAGGACCAGTGGAGACACAACGTATGTACAGATGCACAGATAGATTTCAGTCATATTGTCAATGCATTAAATCAATCAGGTAGTTTGTCTTCGAGTGCAAGGAGACTGTGTGTGTGTGTGTGTGTGTGTGTGTGTGTGTGTGTGTGTGTGTGTGTGTGTGTGTGTGTGCGGATGTTCGTTTGATGTGGTGGGTCACACAGCCCGTAGCAGTTTGGG
>CAAKHC010003260.1:50978-72531 GCA_901007825.1 Macroramphosus scolopax | reverse complement strand
TACATCATGCGTGACCGAGCACACACACACACACAGATGTGTGTTTAGAAGCTTATACACAGACATCTTAGTCTTAATTCAGCTGATCCTGAATGCCCTCACTTATTCATTGCTGCAGTGCACCGCCAAGAGTCCCCATCCCCCATGTTGGCAGACTGAAAGTCCAAGTCATTGAGGTGTGCTTATGAAGCGCAAATATCACACAGGGAGGACCGCTGAAAAGAGCTGACAGGCTTCTCCAAACAGGCCTTTCTGTCCGATAAGACACTGACACCAGCTAATTAGTTGCATGACTGAAGCGTTTTTCTGTCCGATGTAACAAGTAAAGTTTGTTTGACGCCGAGCCAGATGTTGGAGGAGAGATTCTCCCCCCGGGCGGTGATGGATGAGCTGGTTGAAGGCAGAGCGAACGGCACAGAGCGTCGGCATTCACACAGGAATCTATTTACAATAAGTCTACTATTACATGATATGATCATATATTCCTTGAACACTGAGTTGATTATGTATCGTCGCCTTTTATGACCCATAGTTGGACAAAGCCGGTCATTAGATAGACTTTAAGTTTAAGAAACTAACCGAACAAATAACCTACAGATCAACTGATGAGGAAGATGCTCTGGTTTAAAGTGCCTGTCCGATATTGCAGCATTGAAGCCTCACAGAGTCGTGTGTCCCCTCACGGTTTTTGCTGGCGTTTAGATTAGTTGTGATGTATTTTGTTTAGCCTGGGATTCGGTTCTGCGCTGTCACACAGCCGCCTGCGCCCGGGCTGTGACGATGCCGCCCGATGGGCAGGATGTTTAGTCTGGGAGGGAGCGGGCAGACGGTGTGATTGCGTGTCCAGAGGCCGGTGAGGAAATGAAATATGTTGGATGAAAAGACTGGTATCTCCGCACAGAGTCACCTCCTCGTGTGGGAGGTGGGGAAATCACCTGACAGCACAAAGTATAAAAGATATTTCAACATCTCAACCAAAGTGTTGATGAAGACACACAGTTCATTAAGATTTCAACTCGCATACCAGAATGCAAACAATGTAGAAGCTTATCAGAGACGTTCCCAGCAGAGAATTGGCTTTGTGTATTCACAACACAGGCATGTTCAGTATGACAGTCATGCTCTCCCTTCACTGTGTTTAGATGTCAGGTTTGTGCACTGGGGTTCGCCCGTCACTTCATGTTTGTTTGTGCTCACAGCTCTTTCTGCTGGAAGAGACGAGGGAACGCAAGTTTGACGGCTATGCCAGAACCATCCAAAAGGCCTGGAGGAAGTATGTGGCCCGCAAGAAGTATGTGCAGATGAGGGAAGAAGGTGAGTGAGGAAACATCCTGCAGCTTTTCGTTCCAGTCTGCCTGCCTCGGTCTCTCACGCTCTCTCTCCCTCTGTCGGTTTGTGCAGCATCGGACCTGCTGCTGAATCGGAAGGAGAGGCGGCGACACAGCCTCAACAGAAACTTTGTGGGCGACTACCTGGGTATGGACGACAGGCCGGAGCTCCGACAGTTTCTGGGGAAGAGAGAAAAGATCGACTTTGCAGACAAAGTTACTAAATTCGATCGCCGGTTCAAGGTTAGCTTCTTCACTCTGCAGCCTCTTGGACGAAACATTTAATGCAAGGAAACGTTGTGATGGATGTTTTTGTTTCTGCTCAGGGAATAAAGAGGGACTTGATCCTGACCCCAAAGTCTGTCTACCTGATTGGAAGAGAAAAGGTGAAGCAGGGACCAGAGAAAGGTCTGGTGACGGAGGTGCTGAAGAGGCGGATTGATGTAGAGAAGATCTTAGCGGTGTCTCTCAGGTACGAACCAGCCGATTCCATTCAGAGTACAGAGCCTTCATATCGGGGTCAAATTATAATACTACAAAACAAATAACTCCATAAGACATCTTCTCTATGAACAAAGCCTTTTGGTCTCTTACAACCTGGTTCATAGAGCCTGAAGCTTGTAACTTTGAGTTCTCAGTCACTCCGGGCAGAATCATAGTGTAGTAAATTTGTTTTGCATGATTAGACAGTCTGAGTCCATATAACATGACACCCTGCATGACCTGCACCTATCTCTAATAAAAGGTGGTCCATATAATCAGATATCATTCTCATTCTACTAGCATCAACGTTGCTGCTTACTTCTCTACGACTTATTTCCACCTGGTGTCACATGGGCCAAGAAAGACCCATTACAATGTGGAGCAGATCAATTCAACCTAACGAAAAACAGCATTTTTTACATTGGATTTGGCAGAGTTCTGTGCTCTCCCAGGGCCCGTCTGTCAGCAGGATTACACAAGAGCCAGTTGCTCCTGAGTGGCGTTGAATTTATTGTAGAAGCCGCCAAGGCTTCTCCAGTCGTTGAAAAAACCACACGGCTACATCTGGCACCTGCCTCCCGGAGCCTGCTGAGCTCATTCTGCATGTGACTGACATGAAGGAGCTGCGTGTTGTTACTAACCTTCCCTCTGAAATCACAAACGTCCAGCTATGTGCGAGGCGATTTTCTCAGATAATGTCACAGTTTTCAAATCAGTATATCAGCAGTGCAGAGAGGCAGCTTGGACCTTATTGCTCGTCCAGATGTTGTGTGATCGGGTGGCATTTCAGTCAAGATAATACTTGTTTTTAATAATATTAAAAGGACGTTTATGAATAAATTCAGGCATTCTATTTCTATTGCTTTTGCAAAGGCATCTAGACACGTGATTGTTGTGGGGTTGCTAGTTTTATTCATATTCCTTGTGTGTACCATCGAGAACTCTGTTGTCATGGGGATAGTGCTCTTCTCTGCTGGTGTGGTTCTTCCCACAACATCAGATTAAAATGTCAGCTGGACTGAAAGATGAAAGAAAAGTTGCCTGAGAGTTGGTGGCCTGCATCACAAAAAACCTTGATGGAAACCATCTGACATTAATGTTGACAAAGAATCCAAATGTTAAAGCGTAGGTAGGTAATAATGGCCAGTGAGTCACTTACAAAACTATTCATATGTGGCTGAACATGCAACACTGTGGTGCAGGATCCCGCCGTGTAAACCGAAGACATCCAGGTCAGGAATCTGCTTCAAAGCCAGAATCTGGATTTCCAATCACACAAATTCCTGTAGTCCTGCAAATGACACACAGGGGGGATGAACAACATGTGGAGGATGTAAAAACTACCTCCTGTGAATGTGTCACAGGTCTCACTGAGGTCCACGGCTCCACAACGCTGCTGTTAGAAAAGATCCTTCTCATGAAAGTCTGCTGTCTAGTTGACTTCAAGAAAAGACGCAAATAAAAGGAATCGAATGTCTCGTGTGGTGTTTGTTGTTGATGGGAACAGCGTATAACATCTTTTAGAAGTGGAAATCACCAAAGCTGTTGGTGTAAGCGTTTGGCTCTTGACTCAGAGGGGTAATATGGACCAGGTGCTGCAATGAGTTGTAAAATCTCATCAGAGGAAAACTCCACTTCACTTCACTAGAAAGAACAAAACATCCTCGTGTGGGTTACTGGCACAATGTGCCTCCGCTGGTTGGAGGTGAGCTGCTTTGTCCGGCTCTCCGTGTCCATGCAAATGTGTAAACTGATCCCGACTCTCCATGTTAACTCAGAGTGTCTTCACAAAGACAATCCAGTGAATGTAATCTTGCTCAGAGAGATTTGTTTCCCATCAAATCCGATTGAAGGATCCATTATATCTCAAATAGAAACTGACTGTCTGTTGTTCTCGTGTGTTTCAGCACGATGCAGGATGACTTCATGATCCTGCATGAGCAGGAGTACGACAGCCTGCTGGAGTGTGTCTTTAAGACCGAGTTCATCAGCTTACTGGCCCGCAGGTTTGAAGAGAAAACCCAGAGGAAGCTCCCACTCAAGTTTAATAACACGTAAGTGACGTACAGACAATAAAACCCTCCAACATGGGAGTCAAACAACAAACTACACAACCCAGACAATGATTATAAACGTATCTATCTTTTAACCTTGTAAAAGAAATGTATTCAGCAGCTCAAACTGACGAGAGGTCCAAATGCTTATGTGCTTCACAGACTGGAGCTGAAGCTAAAGAAGGAGAACTGGGGCTTCTTGAGTGGAGGCGGCTCCCGGCAGGTCACCTTCCTCCAGGCTCAGGGTGACATGCCTCTACTGAAGCCTTCCAGCAAAACCCTGCAGGTCAGCATCGGCCCCGGGCTGCCCAAGAACACACGTGAGTACCGGCAGAAATGACCCAAACACCTGGATGCAGGTGCACAGCAGAGCTTCCCTCCTGGGTGCCAGCTGGTGCAGCGTAAAGCAAAGTAAATTAAAAACAGTCTTTCAGAGCACACCAGGGTTCTTGGAGTTACACTTTATTGTTGAGTTACATGAAAAACAAGAGGAGGGAACAACAGGTTTCCTCAGATTGGCTCTGAACTCGCCTTTCAACAACAGATGCATATAAGAGGACACACACTTGTTTTGTAAATTAACTTGTTTTCATTAGCTCAGGTAGATTCTGAGTGTCTGCAGTGAGACTTTGTACTGTGCTTCTATGATTTACGTTAACTTACTAATCCTCTGACTGTTTCTTGTGACATTCACCTGGTTAATGAAGAACTCATTATTACCACATTAGTTCAGGAGAGAATATCAAGCAGACTTTACTTCAATTAAAAACATTGTACGCGTATCAGGAGAGCAAACTGCCTTTGTACTCTGCTCTTTGGATCCAAGGACGTATGTTGGTAGTCATAACAAAAGGATGAACTGAATTGCTTCACAATTCACTGATATCTTTACGCTAATTTGAAAATCTTGTTCTCAGGTCCCAGCAGGAAGAACTTCACACAGAGCCGCTCTAGTGGGTCCAGAACTCACCAGAACATCCCCTCCCGGGCCGCACCGGGACCTCCAGGTACTGCAGTCACCAAAACAATCCCATCGGCTTTATTGCAACAATGCTGTCTTAAAGAACTCGGGGTCAATGCTCATCTTTATTTATCCTCCCTGAAGCTGCTCACCAGAACGGTGGACTGAAGAACAACAACCACATAGCCAATCAGAGGAACACACAGCACCACAACCAGAGGCATCCGCCATCCGGCAACTCAACGCGCCCTTTCCTTCCCAACAACATCAACCAGCTGATGGAGCGGGGAAGCAACCGGCCGCAGCCAAATCTGGAGTGTCTCCGAGTTCCTGATCAAGGAGCTGCAGGGTGAGACGGCGGCTCAAACACACAAAATAACAAATCAACATAACACACACAAGAGAACTTGTGAGGGAAAACGTTTCTCCCACAAAAAGGGGTCATAATAAACTGAACGCCAAAAAAAATATCTGTTTACTATTTACGGATCTGGAAGAAGCTCCCAACATATTTAATAGTGTTGCAAGTGATGAAATGTTTATGTTGGTGGAAGAAGCCAGACACATGTTCACTTCTGTTTCACTTGATGTGACACTAACGTGACTCCAGAGTGTTTATGATTCATTCATCGACGTGCTGACCATCAGGCCAGATGTTCAGTCTAATATGACCCAGTAATATTCAGTTAGGGTCCATCTGTATAAATATTAACTAACACAAGATCATTTATATTGTTCAAAAACATTGTGTTTTCTACAATGTAGTTCGCTAAATAACTGGGATGATGCTATTATCTGTGAATATTTGTCAATATCGTACTGTGTTTCACCTCACATGCCCATCGGCACCAAAGACACAAGTTAAAGGACGATTCCGCTTGGCATATGGATCAGTGACGCCTTGAGAAGGAAACAGGTTCTGTCATTTGTCCACTGGGGGGCGCTGCAGACACATGCTCAAGTCTCAATTACATATTTTATATATATATCAATCTTTTAGACAACAGTAAGTTTGACTTTCTGCAATCCTTTTTCAGACATCTCTGTCTCTATCCTACGTTCACACTGTTAGATTTTAGAGCGAGTACATAAACATGCTTGTGTTACTGTAATTTGGCATAATTTGGACAATTTATTCTTTTGTAGTAATGGAGACAGACGACCTGCTTCAAATGGAGATATGTGAGTTGGAGTGTTTACAGTGTTTTGGGTGGTGGTTCAGGTCTGAAGTTGAAGATGTCAGCAGCTGCGCGTTTGCTTCCTTTGTTGAACATTTAGAGTTGTAAGCTGCTAATAGTCAAAATGAATTTTTTTAACTGCAAAGAAGTTCAAAATTCACTTGAGAAGCCGGCTTCAGCACACATACTAATACCTCAATTTCTGCTGCTGCTATCACAGATGCATTATTTGCCATTCATGTTATTATAAAAACTACAAACAACAGATGTTTGTAGTCTGAAATATTTTATAATAGTTATAAGGTCACCCTAACAGCATTTTGATTTACATTTGGTATTGTGCTTGTAAAAAGGGATAATAGAGGGAATAATAAAGTAATAATATATTGAATTTACAGTACCAGTATATCAATAGGTGCATCATTGGAATGTGTAGAGTGTTAAGTGCAAAGCTGACTTTGATAATGATTCAGTCTCAGATCAGCTGTGGTGCAGATACACAAGATGTACAAGACCACCACCTTGTGGCCGATTTATGAACTGCTGTGTTCTCCCAGGATGAGGAAGAATACATTTTATTTTCCTGATCAGAATTTATGTTTGACACATTTACAAGGTGCAGAATCATGCATGGTTAAATAAGTTGAGCTGTGATCAATGCAATCAGTCATCCATCATTGCCATTCTGTGAAACTTGAGTCAAAAGTTTTTCTGTATAACAAGATGGCAATGATGCATGCAGAAAGATTTTGGATTCACTCTATCACTCTTTCTATCCCCTTGAGAAAGCTGTCACAACTGCTGCAGCATCCTCCTGTCAGGCAGACCGTGCTGCAGATGTTGACAGTTGTTTGCTCTCCTTGTTTGTCTTTGAACACCTCAGAGCCCACAGACCATCAGCCAGCAGGCCTGCACCGGGAGGAGGACGACCCAAACCTGCACCCAAACCCAAACCCCAGGTGCCCCAGTGCAAAGCTTTGTACGCGTACGACGCTCAGGACACAGACGAGCTCAGCTTCAATGCTGATGACATTATTGATATTATCAAAGAGGGTAAGCATGCACCAACACAGTGTGCAGGTGTCACATATTTCTTCCTATTTATCAAATTAAAGGTTGTGATTTAAGTCTGAAATGAGACTAAATAAGTCCTGTTCATTGGTCAGATGCATCTGGATGGTGGACGGGACGGCTGCGTGGAAAGCAGGGACTTTTCCCCAACAACTACGTCACTAAGATCTAGGAGCTGCCGGTTTACATCACGAGGAGAAGAGCCTGTTGCTGACTCGCTCAGAGGACAGGATGAAGCTTCTCGCCGGAGAGCGAAGCACTGTGGGATTTCATGAGGATCAACTCCTCCACTACTGCCTTTGCAGTGAATGAATGAATGAGTCCGAAAGACAGTCAGGCTCTGCTTTAAGCACAACGGGAGCGTTTGACCCCGGGACCTGTTTCCCTCTACGGTCCCTCTGAGTACTGAACAAAACTATTTATTGTATTTATAGCTTTCTGTGTTCTCTTTACTGTCCTTTTCACCTTGCTTAGGTTTTGAGCGCCAACATTTTGAAGCGTTGGAATGAAGTATGCATAATCTGCGGGAACAGCCTGTTTTATCCTCAACGTGTCATTTTTAGATTATTTAATTTCTGAACAAACGTTTGTTGCCGGTGGAAAACAGAAGCGGTGCCGTTTTACCAATAATATTTATTTTAATGTAAAGCTGTCAGTGCTCACAGACAATTAAGTAATTCATCTCAATGTGGGTTTATATGATTTTAAATACCAAAGCAGTTTGCATTTGAATACGCCTGTTGAAAATCACCTTTCACGTCTAGTTTTTCCGATCACACTAGTATATCTGAGGCGGAGAGTAGAGGCCGTGTATACTGCTGTCTGTGGTGTATTAGCACTTTATTGGTACAGGTACTACCTTGGACACACACACACACTTGTTAATGCCACAGCCAGGAAGTCGAGTCTATGAAGGACGGATCCATCAGCCAATCTGGCAACAAGCTGGTTCTGAGAGGATCATTTGTTTACATGAATTCATGAACCAGGACTTTTAGATCTGATTCTGTATCTGTGTTCATACGTAGGAGTTCATCTGCCGTTGGTCCGACTTTAAATCAACTGTTGTGCATCTGAATGATCTTAGTATTCTACCGTCGATACTCACAGGGCTGCTTTTATTTCCTGTTCAGCTCCGGACTTATCAGTTTAGTTCTAACACATGAGGGTGAATCGATTTTTGTTGTCAGGTGGTTTTTCGGTGGAAGATACGTGTTGACATTTTTCCTTGGCACTACACAGAGTTCCTTTTTGCTTTTGCTCCAGTGTCCCTGCACATCCTTTGCACTGCTGTTGCATCACTTACACATTCCTATGTCATTTATTTTGTATTAAATAACCACATTATGCTCTAGTCAGTAAAAGAACTGCTGGGAAGTCCGTCATGAATCTTCTCCATTATCAAAAATAGTTTGATCTTGGATGGTTGAAAACATCCTCGTGCAATACAGAACAATAGATGAGTCTTTTTAATAAAGTATGTAATATTGTATATTTTATTGCTTTGTTTTCTTTTATTATAAGATGAACCATTAAATGAATCAATCAGAAGTCGTATGTTTATTACCAGAAGTTTACATGTCATCAGTCCAAGCAGCCACTTCAACCGTCTCAGATCATTTAGTTTACACTATATACACTATATATACACTATATATATACACGTGTATGTTCACACAAGTCATGACGGTATAAGTGTAATAAGCCTTTTCCTTCTCCAATTAATGTTCTTTATTCAACCATCCACTCGATCAACAATAACGTGAAGGAATTACTGAATAGTATTTTCATAATTCATCTATTTTGTCATTTTTCCTAAAATAGTCAAATTTAAGGAACAAGACAAAAATAGATCGGTTGCAGCCATGAAATTACATTTTGTGAAGCTTTAAATTGTAAAAAGGAAACAGCTTGTTGCTAAATTCTTAAAAAAATTATTTAATTTGAAAAAACTGGTGAAGGTTTTCTTCAACTAGACAAACCTTGACTTATGATAGAAAAGTACTTAATACATCAATTTTGGTTTACTGTTATTCATTATCAATTTGAAAAATGGGTTTTATCTGATTTGCTAATGAACTGCTGAGCTGTTTGAGCCTCATTTCAGTCGGTTTTGTCTCTCTGACATTTTGATTTGATGTAATGAGGATTAATTTATTATAGGATTATCTCTCGTATCAGTTTCATAATCCAGACTCTGCATTGATGAGCCTTATCTTCATCTGTTCACTAATACATTTATTTTATCGACTTTCATTTCATCCTCAATCTTTATTTTATGATAAATTAGTGTACAACTTTTACTTCTTCTGGTTGTAAAAAATATTCTGTACAGGGAATACAAATATTGAACATCTTTAAGAGTCGAGCCAAAAGAGGTTAAATTTGAATAAAAAAAGTGTAGCAAAAAAGAAGATTATTTTCTATGTGAGCAACTTTTTTTTCGTTGCCCGGGGTAACAATTAAAACCAAATTGTGTCTTCAGCCAACCGTTAGTCACTCATGTCAGATCAAAGAGGACACAGAAGAAAACACTGAAGAGTTATCCAAGTTTATTAATATCATTTTTTAAAACTAATATAAATCCCACAGAATATGATCCTGGTGCCTTTGAGTCAATGAATGTATGTATACCTGCTTTAAGTACTGCATTTCAACACTCCATTCAAAATATCTTTTTTTTTCTTTTTTTAATATTCATCAGAGTGGAAATACATCAGCACACCGTCATATTCACTACTACTCTCCTACCCTTTTCTCTCTTGTGCAAGTCTATGCGAGTGAGTTAGTCAACAGTATTAGTGTTTTTCTTTCCACAGCAGTAAAAATGGACGCTGCTGCTGAACTACAGAGAGACAAAAGGAAGGGTGGATGAAATGGAAAGTGTGAACAAATTGAGCCGTGTTTCCTTGTGAACCAACACACAGGAAATTAAAGTCAATCCAACTTCTAGTATCAGACTGACAAACGATCACAGCTTGCAGGCTCATGTGAAATTGCTCACACGCGTCGGCCCCGGATCATCTTAACTCTGTTAACCATCGCGAGGCCATCTGCGGAGTTGAGCCCCAACAAAATGAAGAAAAGATTCACAGCAGATCCCAACAGTCGTTCTATTTAGAAAAAACACTCGAAGGGGGGATGTGACATTCCTTTTCTGATCTCTAAAATACATCTGATGGCGGTGGTAACGGTGTCTAGTCAAATGCAGACGCTGGGGGGGAAGTGTCATCGTAGCAAAGCATGTGCATATTGTGGGAGTGAGGTGAACATCTGAGTTTACTTCCACTCTAGAAATACTGGGTGTGCACTAATACAGCAGCTGATCTGTTAACATATTTCCCTAGTTAGGAATGTCTAGGAATGATTTACTTAAAAAAAACATCTTTCACTAACAATCCACATCTGCTAAACGTAAACTAATCAATACAATGATTGGTAAAAATGAATTCTGCAATGTTTTTTTTTTTAACTGGAGGTTCTATTCTAGTAAAGCGAGGCATTAGGTTTACAGAAATGCATCTTTACTAGAGCAGCTATCCTCACCTGCAAATTGTTAGGCCACGTTAAGCCCATGTTATATGTGCAAAGAAATGCATTGCAAGAAAACATGCAGAAAAACCAAACAAAATGACACTTGAGGAAACAATCAAAAGCTACATAAAAGCTTTATAAATACATAAAATCTTAAATCTGTAATGGAGAATTCTAGCTGTTGTGTTATGTGATAGCTGGCACTCTAGGCTCGATGCTTTTTGTCTGATGTTTTTTTTTTTATTTTCTAGTAGTAGAGCTGCGCAGGTAATTCATGCCATCTTTGGTTGACTGCAGTACTGAAGAGAAAATTAATATGATCTTAAAATAAATTTCAACAAAAAGGTTGTTAGAAAAAAAACAGCATCAACTCTCAGCAGACAACTGCGCCTCAATGTCCACTCTGCAGATGGGGCACTTCTTATTGGTGAGGAGCCACTGATCCACACACAGCTGGTGGAAGAGGTGCATACATGGTAGGCGTCTGCAGGGGAAACAGAAGCAAAGGAGAACATGGCAATTTCAGAAATCTTTGGGAATTGTATGTAAGAAAGATCAAAGGGAATGAAATGCAAACTTTCCACAAGCAGGAATTTCTTAAAATTGCTTGTGATGGACCTGGGCACGACCTTGCTGAAAAGGCTTCATCCCCTTCGATGAAGGACGACCTACTCAACTGATTTATTAGTACAATGCCTGTTTGAGGCTTGGCCATTTGGAATATGTGCCTGTTCAGAATGGGCCGATTGCTTGGCTCCCGATAGCATCTTTAGGTGGGCATGCCAGATGACACCTGATTGTTCACTGATTCCTCCCTTTGTAGTCAGACAGTAAGATACACAACGCCTGGAAATTTGGAGAAGCCCATACAGATTCTGTATGACTGACAGAGCTTATTATAAATACAGGTTAGTATAGCGGTTACAAACAACAACGCACTTGGTCTTTACAAACAGAAACAGTGTCCATATATTTAAACATCATCTTGGGGCCGAGTAACAGACACATAAGATGATAGCGTAGGGGAAATGAAAAAAAAGTAGCTGGAAAGCATAGTTTGTATGTCCCTCAGAGAAGAAACAGCTTTCCAGCTAGTAACGTCCATCCAAAATAAAATGGTTCAAAATAAAGGTGTGTAAAAAAAATCGAAATGTGCAGAACCTCTATTTGTATTGTTCAACTTAATACAAATTACTGAGGGTGTGTGTCTTTGATCCAGCTCATCAGTAAATTTGAAATCAGTTTATACACATAAAGCTGCCGATGAAAAAAATGCTTAGACCAAAAAGATAATCAAATACAAAGTTGCACTAAATTGATTTTCCTACCACCAGGGGGCAGAAATTCCTCTAAAAACCCTGAATCAGTGCCAGAAAGCAGTCCCATGGGGCGGGTGATTTTAAGTTACTCTGGGGTTTTCTGCTGATTAATATACCTTTTGGGTTTAAAAAAAAAACATCTCAAGAGACAACAACTAAAAGGAACAACTACACAGAACGTCCCACATGTCCCACTGTCAGCAGACCTGCAAGAATAACTGAACACACTCAAGGACTGTGAGCAATAAACGGATAAAAGCCCCCAGGAGGGGTTCCATTTACCTGACGTCCTCCCCCTCCTCCAGTATTGACAGACATATGGTGCATTTTTCTTCTGTGTCTTCATCTGCCCCCTCATCTTCGTCTTGCTTGCCATGCAGCTTTCTCTGTTAGTGAGAAACATTTGGAAACATGACTTTTGATTTGCAGGATCGAACAGCAAAGCTGCAACAGCAGACTCACTGATGATTCCATTCTCTGTCAAACACATTACACTGCTCGACTAAAACACCCCGGTAACATTACCAATACATATTACTTTTCTTTACAAATATAATACTGTAAATAAAGAGGTCACTATTCTTAAAACAAACATTTCAATGACCACATGTAATTCATTTGGGGACAGAGAGAATGGTCATTTTGTCCTGAAACAGAAAAGAAAAACCTCTGTTGTTTCTAATCTAAACAAATCACAGTTATTCTAGAGCCGAATTCCCTGGCCCCCAAGACTACAGCTAACATCTACTGTACATGTGAGCAGAGACATGTTTCCAAATTGATTTGTTCATTATTTCTCACCGATTCAGGGGTTGCGTGCATATTTTTCCCAATAGATGCCCAAGCTTCAGGGGTTAACTGTTGGTCAATGTCTCTCTCCAACACCTTCTGTATTGGGTGGCAGGGTGTTAGATTGCTTATTTAGATACATTTGGAAACCTCTAAGGAAACCTTTTCCCCAGCAATATCTTCACAGCTGCAATCTCTGTGAAAGACACTACAGTACTTTGCTACAAAACATCAGACGCTTGAAATGAGCACAAAAGACCACTGCGCACTCTGTCCCAGAATACACTGTAACAGACAAGCACAACTATATACAGTATCTGCAAAAATACATTGATATATACACAGCTAATCGCTCTCACACACGCACGCACACAAATCCTCACCTTTTTGTACTTGTGTGGGTAAGTGCACCTCTCTATGGTTCCCTGAGAGGCTCCTCGATTCACAGTCCCCAATCTTTCCTCTAAATGCAGCAGGTCCTGGACGGGAGAATAAAAACACAAACGATGAGACTGGCAGACACACACTGGACTTTTGCTTTGTACACAATGGAACTTCTGGGCCAACAATACATTTCCAAGTTGATTTATTTTGGAAAATTAAATTTCATCCAATATCTACTCACTGATCCCGGCCCTGTGTACACACCAAAGATGGTACGATAATGTTTACTGACGCAACAAATCTAATCGGGAAGGATAGTACGTAGAGTACTTTTAAAATGAAGCAACCACTACCAGATACACACACAGTTCAGTGTCTTGCTCAAGGACACTGAACAAGGACCAGTGGTTTCTTTTGGGTCCCTTCAAATGCATTTAGAAGACAAATAATCCACCTTTGGATTGTCAACTCGTCAGAACAAGATCCAAATAAGGACTTTAGGTGATAAATCGAGAAATTGTAAAGATAAGATAACAATTTGGATGATTGCAATGTGTTTGTTGCCCCTTTCATAATCTGAAAAACATTCTTAAAACCTTCAGTCTTCTAAATTTGGAGGAGCAGAAATTAAATTATACAAATGTACAACCCTTAATATAACTTCTTTCACATCACCAGATCAGCAGATGCTGTCATGTCATCTTCTTTGCCAACAGCGGATTACAGTTAAGAAGGTGAATATCGGCCCGTAAGTACCAAGACACCAAGTAATCAGTGAATCCAAGCAATAACGTTTTTTAACATCTATGATTGAATATATATTAAAACAACTATGTCATAAAATAGAGAAACTAACTATACAAAGTTCTCACCTCATAGGTTCTTCCAAAGCCAGTCATTCTAGATGAGATGTAGCGAATGTGCGGGTAGGTCACTTCAGATATGCCAGTGTGCTATGAGAGAGGAAGCCAAAACAATCAGCACATTTTCCCCCATTATTCTACGAACTCCGTGAACCAATGAACAGGTAGTACTCATCACTCCGTTCTACTTATCAAACACTCATTCCGAGCCTACAAACTGTAATGAACTGCGGCTAACAATTGGGAAACTTAAAAATAAATAGTAGCCTGGCTTAGTCTGCACTTGCATCAATACATCAGAGGAGAACTGATTCTAGAAGATTCTAGAATATCAGACGGTTTACAGGGGAAAACCGCAATGAGTTCAGGAAACCGTCGACTGTATTAGTGCAGAGTGCAGTCTCAAGGCTTCTCGATATGTTGAGTGTGCACTTGACATGCCTGATGAGCTGCTATTAATTGCTTATGAATAATTCATTATGGTCACCAAACCATCCTTGAAATAACTGATTCTATAAATAAAAGGACCAAGGCAATTAATCTAAGCTAGACTACATGTGCAGGGGATTTTTTATTATTTATGCAAACATATGCAAGTGAGGTCAGAGTTTCTCTCACCATGAAGGGGATGGGGAAGTGGTGCAGTCTGGGCGGAGGATGGTAGTGGGGCAGGTGGGAGTGCAGGTGCCCTGAAGGGTACGGGGCCACAGTCACTCCAGCCTCGATGCCAAGCTCCCTGTTGACAAGCACATTAATAGTGATTAGTTATCATTTCTATACATGATGACGATGAAACCTCAAAGCCTTTGAGGCCCATCACAATGTGTCGATTTTGATGAGCCGACAAGAAACCAGAGTTAGATCAGGACTACCACCAGCTCCTTGCCAAGCCTCATTGGTTCTTACACTGACCATGCTGTCCTCTGCTCAGGCTGGCGAGGGTGGGAAGACATAGTCTGTGGCACATGGATATGGTGTCCGTGGCCATAGTTTGGGTGCATTCTGTGGGGGTGAGGAGGAGGACGCTCATGTGCTCGTCTGCAATACAGGAAATAAAAGTTCAAGAATGAGGATTTAGAACTGGGATTGCATCATATGCGTGAATAAACAGAATGGACAAAAGTCTATGTGGTCAACACAAGCAGGTTGATGGCGTCACTCACGTGGGGTGCTGCATCATCCTGCGCCTCTGGACCTCCATCCTCTGCAGCATCTCGTGTTGATGGAGCCTCTGCACCGAGGCTCCTAGTGTTGGCATATGATGTGGCAGGGTCTGGTGGTCCGTTTGCAGATGTGGGGCCAGCGGGGCACTTGAACTAGAGAGGTGGTGGGCAGGCAGAGGAGGGGGAGGGGCAGAGGGCACGGCGTGGCCTGAGGGGTGGGATGGCAGTGGTGGATGGAAGGAGTGGACAGTGTGGGGGATGACATAATCGCCTTGTGGTGGTGGCTGAGGCGTAAGTTGGGGGTTCCCATGGGAATGAGGACAGGCGGTGGAGGGCTGATGATGCAGTGAGCGTGCTAGAGAGCCATCTGTGTTAGAAGAAAAAGACAAAAAAATAAGTAACAAGTCTTTAGGCACGACCCCAATGAACAGTAATTAAGTTATTTTATAGTCCAGTCAAACCATTTGCTGGCAGACAACAGTCTTGGCTCATCGTGGTATAAATGATTCATCTGCAGCAATCATCAATACATGTGTTGACTCAAACATTCCCTGAATAATATAACAGGCCATAAATGTGAATCAGCCTGTAAAACAAAAACAAGGTGTTCTTCTAACAGATTTCCTAACCAGTTGTCTGAAAAGCACAAGAGAAAGGGGGGTATCGATTTTTTCCACAAGCAGAAACTAACCAATTTTACATCTCCACCTCGGAGCCTCGTCACTGCTTCTCTCTCCATCGTGAGCTATTCTGAGCAAAGTGGGCAATTAACTACTGCTGCCTTGTTTAGTTCCCGAAGCAGTTGGTAAATTAACTA
This sequence comes from Macroramphosus scolopax, assembly GCA_901007825.1. Classification (NCBI taxonomy): domain Eukaryota; kingdom Metazoa; phylum Chordata; class Actinopteri; order Syngnathiformes; family Centriscidae; genus Macroramphosus; species Macroramphosus scolopax. Next base: position 56,587 of record CAAKHC010003260.1, on the reverse strand, counting down.
TCAAGCTCTGTTAATTACTACTAGCAGGGATGCCTGGGAAGAAGTAACTTTTGATGCCCATTTTTGCAGCTTTAATTACATGACCAAAAAAAATAACTAGACACATTTATACGCAAGTTATGCGTAAAATAAGTAAAAGTGAAGAAAATATACGTTTAAACATAACCAGACCAACTGATTCAGGATATACCCCTCCAGAAATAATGACCTCTGAAGGTCAACCTCGCAAAGCTGGTAAGAAGTTGAGGTCAATGAGTATTCATGTAAAAACGTCCTCCACGGGTCTTTTCTTTCGGGTGCAATTGAGGAGCTTACACACAGACAAAAGCCTCTTATATATTAGACTTCTAACACGTCTGTGTTCCTTAGTTGTGAATGTCAAGCCTCTGTAATTCACTTTAGAAAAGTATCACTGTGACAAAGACACTGACCTGACACCCTGAGAGATGTTGCAAAATCCATTGATAAACCTTCAATGTTAGAAAATACTTACATGAGGGGTGCATATAATGTCTGCAGGGCTGCTGAGGTTGTGTTTGTGGCTGAGGCTGAGCCACCATGGAGGAGCTGAATGAGTCCACTACAGCTGGCTGGCTAGGCCCAGGGGTGGCCTGGGGAACGTAGGCAGGAGGCCGTGAGGTGGAGCCTGGACAGCACGGGTCAAAGGCTGAGTTGCTGCCATGGAAACTAGCCCCACTGTTTCCACTGCTCCGAACACTGCTGTTGCTCAGGTCCACTGGCAGAGTTTGCTGTGGCAGGGAGGGACAGAAGAGGGTCTTTAGGAATATGTTGCTAGAGTTCAAATACATGTGATGGTATGCTACTTCAGACTCTGAAAAAATGCAAATACCTATTTTACCCTCATGTACATAAAATATGATCTTCTTTCCTCATTCACACAATATTATTACTATGGGATTCATTATTACACTTATGTTGAAATGCTATTACTTTAACTGAAGTACAACAGCATAATATTACTACTGAATACAGTGTAGGCACACCTGGTCGTGGTAGTGGGTTGTGTTGCTGCTACTACTGTTGCTGCTGCTGGTTACTCCAGCACAGGGTGCAGGCAGAGCACTCGGCCTCTCCACAGCGCAGCTTGACTCTTGAAAAGGCAGGGTTCCTGGGGGCTGTGGCGTGGGGTGATGGACATGGTGGAGGAAGTGGTGCGCGTTGCTGTGACCGTGACCGTGCTGGGAGACGCTGGTCTGCTGAGAGGACGAGGCCTGCAAACAGCTTGAATGGGAGTGACTCAGGGACAGGTGACCAGGGGAGGGCCTTCCACATGGGGAGTGCTGCTGACAGCAAGATGGCAATCTAGGCATGGCCGTGCCTGCATTCTCTCCTGCTGTACCTGACAAACTTGGTCTGCTGTCATCTGGTGGAAATAAGAACCATACAAGTATATAAGCAAGCTAACATTGTAAAATGTGTTGTGACCACAGAAAATAGAGACAATTTCATAAAATATCTCTCCTGTTGCTAGTAAAGCAGCTGACAGGAGGCTGTCTATGACTCAGGCGGTCCCTCAGTAAAGAACAGTCCCAATGAAAAGGTGTAGGGCATGTCGTATCCTGTCTTACCCTCTGTGGCTGTACGAGTAGAACCACTTGGCCTGTGTGTGTGCATACTTTCAGGTATTGAGCCTGGGCAGCTAGTTGAGGGGCCTGGGGCATCATTGAGCTCTGAGGTAGAGACATGATGGGTAGATGATGACGAGGATGACCTGACTGTTTGAGGATGAATGCTGCCAGAGGTTGTTGGCACAACTGAGAGATCTGAGGAAAAAGTAAGATTAGATTAATGACAGATGTAATCGGGGGGAAATATGACCTCACTGCAATGACAAAGCAAATGGGGTAGAGTTGAGATGGTGGGGCTGGGAGGCACGAGAAGACTCCATCCTTGGGCAGTGACTCCATTTAATTTGCCTTATTTAATCTCTGATTCAAAAATTTAAAAATAATAGTTGAAAAAAAAAAAATATTCATCAATTTTAAGTTTCCATCCAGGTCAAGCCTGCAGCACTCGGATCTACTTTTGTGACCACCTGAGATCCTGAGGACGGACGTTTAAATGATGTGCACACACAAAAACCAAGTGTAAAACCTTTCCCACACATAAACAATTTATTTTCAAGGAGGGTATACTACATTTTACCAGGCCTATTATCATTATTAATCATTTTTGTTAATCACGGGAGCTTTGAATAGCTGAAGCTATTAGCAATGGACGTTATATCGTTGTTGCAGGACTTTGGCGATGCGACTAAGGAAGAATGAGAATTTAGAGATTCATTTAGGTGAAATTGTTCTTCTTCCTTTCTGTTGCTTTCATTGCTGTCTAATAACTTCGCCTGCAAACAGTCCCTTTACATGCAAAGGATTAACGACGAGTTTATGACTAAAGATGGGAGCGATGATTAACATTTATAAGGACCATTTGCACGCCAGGCTTTATAAATCTGATGAAAAGAATGTGTGTGCACAGTTTTGCCTTTGCGCTTACACACAGTCTACATGGAGTTTCATGCATCTGGCCCCTGGTGTGGAATGTAGCATGTGTCTACAGAGGCTTAGCAGTCGAGGAAAGGAGCAGACCCTATTAGCATTCCAGTGCGTGCATCTGCTTTTCATATTCACAAATTAATTTCCCTCTCACTCTCAGTGATATATTCTTTTATCTGTAATGTACGAGTCTGATAGACGGACTGACATTGGACCGAAATCACACAAATGCTTAAGGTATCAGAGAGGAAAGTCTTATTTTTCAAAATGAGATTAATTAATTAAACTTAATTAGTTTACACTAATCAGATATGAGGATCTACAAATCATACGCTATTATTATTAACTCCATTTGTAAAACTATGCTCATGGTTACTGTCTGTCCAATGTTTATTAATGACTGAATACGAAACTTTATTCTTGTAGGAAACAGTTTCATGTCATTTTATTTTCCTCCTTACAGCTCATGCTTATCTCATGTTTTCAGAATAGAACTCATGTCTTAATTAAGAACCATTTCAAGAGGTTTGTGTTTGACTGAACTTCAAAATGTATCTACTAAAAATCTCAAAATGAATTTTTCCAAAAGGAAACATTCCCTCACCTTGGAACTAATGTTTTCAATTTTATACAACAACAAATCTAACATCCCCGATCAATTATTTTGTTGCATCTTCTCCCAGGTGGATGCTGGAAAGGTGTTCAGGATTATCATTAGATTCAGATTCTGAATATATAGAAGAATATCTTCCTGACCATTTATATTTATATTTATACTGTATACCGCAGCTTGCTTTAAGAATACATCCGAGGTTCCGAGGTTTGTCTTTGGTAAGGCTGAGAAGTGGCAGAAATAGGCAACCAGATGTTTGTGCTTACCATCCTCGTCGACCGTGAGATCCACCACCTCCCCAGAATTCTGACGCAGTGGCTGGATGACAGTGGAGAGTCTGTTACGTCCACGTGGTTCTTGCAGACGGTTCTGGGAGCAACTGTTAGCCCATATCCTGCCCAGACCTCCCGCTGAGCGTGACCTGTAGACACACAACCATAAAAGTTATTGTAGTAACAGCAAGCAGTACGGAACCACTGGTCTCACTCTGAATATACCGAGCTCAGTGAAGCATTGCCCTCACCACAGCCAGACTCTCAAGCTCGTTTCCAGGACAGTGGCTGCCTTGACAAAGGCTGCTGGTGCAAATGTAGGCCAGGAAGAAACGCTTCTCAGAAAAGCCTTTAGATTTCTCCTACTCAGTGAGACCGGTTGTTCTTAATTCACTGTCTAAACTGAAATTAGACTGTAATGTGTGTGAGTCAGTGAGGTCATCTGTGACATTTACTATTTTCTCATGGCATAGCAGGAAAACCACAGATTAAAGGATAATTCCGGTAGTTTTCAACATGGGCCCCATTTCTTATGTGTGAGCGGTTGAAATGACTCATACACACCTAAATGATTGTTGTAAATTGGTGCAGTATTTAGGGAGAACAATATAGACGATAACCACAGAATGGTTACAGTGTCTCACATGCACTCACAGTTGGGGTTGCTGAGAGTGAGTCGGCCTATAATGAGTTACAAAAAAAAACTGATTTGACCTACTTGTGCCCTACTGAACTGAACAGACAGGATCCTCTTCAGCCAAAGAAACTAAAATAAGGCGGATTAATATAAGAAAATGTAATTACACAATACACTTAAACTCTGTGTACTCACTGGTGGATAAGAGATGGAGGTCTGTATGGGAGTGCTGTGGAGCAGCCTTTCACAATAAAGGGATTTCACTGCAATTTGCTACTAAGAAATCTACAGTTGTAGGGGGAAATGGCTGTTTACCTGACTGCCAAAGGCACAATCATGTTAACCACAACTGCACCACAACTATAAACCTTCTCCTGTAGCACAGTGAATCATACAATAGATCAGTGATTATTGGTCATAGATATGTGTGAAATACCAAAGGGAGTCAATAAACTGGATGATGAATGACCATTTTACTTCCTGTGTTTATTTGTTTTTCCCGCAAACCCACGACAGACACGCCGGGTGAACTGGAAACTTTAAACTGACTATCAATGTTTCTGCGGTAAAGTCTGTCATTCTCATAGTCTTGTTATACACTGGAGACTGGCTACTTTGGGTATTTACCCAACCTTCCCCAAACAGATACTGGGCTAGACGATATGGGACTATGAATACTATACAACCCTATAATAAGCAATATATTGTAAGTCAATAACAACAATAACAATAATAATAATATAACACTGTTTCAATATCTTTGTTATTGTTAAACCGTCTTTATAATACCCGGCTGAAAGCTGAATTAATTAACTTTGGTGTCTTACCATTAATCCAAGAAATAAGGTTCAATGAGTGCATGACTGCACTCTGCATATTAGCGGAAATTTATAAAATTGGCATGTTAGTGTCTGGTTTGGGAAAAGTATTGATCTTCTTCTTATCATGCAGAATGCTCAATTATGAGAGAAATGCCTGCTGTTATTGATGAGGGCGATTTCCCTTTTGCTCAGACTGTCTGCATCCTTTTCAATTTCCTCTGAGACATGTGGCACAATAGACATCCAAGCTTATTAACTGTCTTACTTCACTAGAGCCCATATGCAGACACACATACACGCATACACACACATACAAAATAACAACAACACACAGCTATGAGGGTGGTATGCAGGGGGGGCAGGGGGCAGGCTGGTTGTCCTCGACTGTAATTGGCCAGGATCCTCAGCTCTCGATTGATCCCAGAGAGAGAGCGGACTCACAAGGGAAGGGTGTTAATTAAGCAGACCTGGGATTATTTTGTAAATAGCTGTTTACCGCGGTGACCCCCTGAGGATGGGCAGAGGAAAACATTCATTGTAAACACGAACACTAGTGGAATGGGTTAGTTTGGCAAGGCTGAGGGTGTGCCACAATTACATGATGTGAGCTACACACCTAAGGGATCGGGGGGGGGGGGGGGGGTGTGGGGGGGAGGTGCTGCTGCTTCTCAAGAGCTCACAGTATTCTAGTCATTGACTCTTCCTGTTATAATAACTGTTTAATACCAAAGTCATAGTTCTCGCTCTGATCCC
>CAAKHC010003260.1:34310-48325 GCA_901007825.1 Macroramphosus scolopax | reverse complement strand
CTTTATGCGTAAGTCGTCACACACGACTCAAACGGACCACTGGCAGTGTAAACAAAGCTTTCAATGCTTATTCTGCTGGCCTTGGATTCACCACCCTCCCGCTCTCAGGCCACCCTTCCCCCCTCCAGGAAATGCTCATCTCTACATTCAGTACGTTTCCATGGGCAGCTTACCCGATAACGCAATTACCTCCTACCACCCGCTGTGACCCCCCTGCTGTGGCTTATCCGAAAGTACATGTCGGAGAAAACATTCGAGAAACAATCGAGAAACCGGCCGAAGCATTGCTAACTCCGATCCGCTATGTGGCGCTGGAGCGCTTTTGGCCGCGGTGAGAGTAGAAGAAGAGCGGTGAGCATAGAAGAAGCGTAGAAGAAGAGCGCCGACCGCGTTCGATTATAGTCTTTAATATAGTATTTCTTCAAGCTTTAACCACAGATTCATGACAGGTGGTAAGCCATGGTGTCGTTTGACGTCGTCCTGGAACAACGCCTCCTTTTATTGCGTCGCTCGTGCTGTCTTCGTCTCCTTCCATGTCCGGGTGAAAGTCGCCGGCGGAAATAGTCGCGCATGCGCAGACTGCGTTTCTCGTTACCAGTTTACATTATGTTGGCATCGAGCAACCATCGAGCAACTACCGAGTTACCCAGGTGCGCTTATCCGGTAACGAGAAACCCGATGCTTGTCCGATGCTGACTCGATGTAACTGATATGCCCCTGTTTACATGAATTTGCATAACCCAGATCTTGTCCGGTAGTTGTCTTGTACGATGCTAATTACTGCATGTAACCGCACTGATTGTCTAGTGAGCCAGGACATCTTTGAAAGTCAGGAAAACAAGCAGAGATAGGAGCTTAGCATTCCAAGCTTGGTGTAATCGCTTCCGGGAACTCATTCTTAGATATTAGTGAAAGATTAATAGAAAGTATAGAAGAAAGAAAGATACTGTGGTTCACACTGAGCACGAGGTCTGTAGATTTCATACACAAGAGGAATAAATGAAAGCAATGCTGGAGAGAAAACACACTGATTAATCTGATAATGTGATAAGGATGGGTTCCGCATCCTGTGACACATATTTACTACCAAGTAATTTAAAAGGCCGACCTCTGATGTTTATTACTGAATAATGAATGAATACTGGCAACATATGGTTCTGCGTGCGAGTAGAATATAAAAAACACTTATGGGAAAGACTAACTATGAACCTTTATTCACACAAAACAGATTTATAACAGAAGGACTGAGCAGGACCTTCAGAGCGATGTAGTTTTACTGCTGTAAAAAACTATGCCTGTTGCTTTACCATCACTGCTTTTTCTGTGTAACGTAAGCAAAGCTAAGGAATGTAAAGTAAACTTAAAGCTTTTGCTATCTGTGTTTCATGGAAATTATTGATAATCTGCGTAAAAATACTTGGAAACGTATACAGCAGAAGTATCCAAGGTGCTTAAATCTCCGCAGAGAAAATGGCCGGCAAATGCACGCAACAAAGACAGAGCCAGTTTAGTAAGTAAAAAATACGCTCCGCCCTATTTGGTGATGAATCACATCAATACCTGATGTATCTTATTGGTAACATTGAAGGCCAAGTTGGGAGCTGCTGCCAATTCCGTGTTTTGCAAGGCACTTTCTCAGCACATCATTTGAAAGTAAACTCTAGAGACTTCATATTCACAGAGAAGGAATGTGGAAGAGCAAAAACTTCTTTGCAACATAGCAACAATAAGCGCTCTGAAAATGAGGGTGTGGGTGCGGCCAGCAGACAAAACGCATCTGGTGTTCCTGGAGTGGTGAAGACATTAAGAACTACCAACAGACTGACAGCAAAGATCATAAACACTACATTCTAAACAGATACAACCTTTCTTTACATCATGCAGAACATTTGGAATTGATGGTTAACGAAAATAATATGTGTCACTGGACTGTATTTCACACAGAAGCAGATCCACAGCGCCATGGTGACTGATAAAAACATCCGTTTTTCAAAGCTTGAAAAGCTGAGGGGCCTACCTGAAACCATCTCCAACCGTGACGATCTCCACCTCACTGTCTGTCGAGGTGACATTGATCTCCTCACTGGCCGGGACAGCAGGTGCAGGAGCTGGAGTTGCCTCAATCACCACCACATCTTCTTCATCCAGAGCACCTGTGCAAAGAGCCGTGAAATTATATAAGTGACATAAACTTTCTTAAATCAATTTTCATTTTGGCTTTTATTTAGTTGGTTGGACTCAAAAACCTTGTGATCCTTTTGATTTAAGTGGCTCGGTTTGATACCAACCAAGCTGTGTAATTGGACTGATAGTATTCCTCAAATTCCATCATACTAACAGCGGTATAATCAGGCTAGCAGTTTAACGCTGGGCACTGGCGAAATGTAGGTCAGCAGAGCTCAATTCTGTTTGTATTGGAATTGCAACACATTTTCTGGCACTATTACCAAATCTGCCCTGCGACTGGTTCACTACGCAGCAGACTGCACTCCATCTTGGCCTGGAATCAATATTATGAAAGCCACCTCACGTTTGTTTGACAAGAGTAAATGGTTATATGTTGGGTAGAGGATGGTTGTAGTCTCAATGATAATTATTACAATATTCACACATTCATTTACAATTAAAACTAAAAGAGCGCAGTGAGCACATCAAAACGCTGTTCTTATTGAAAACAGCGGGTGTAGCGTTTTATAAATGGCGGTTGGGAATATGAGATTTTAATCTTGGATGTTCAGTTGACACATTAGCAAAAGTAGAACTACATTGTCTCTCCAAAACCTCAAATCATCATTTCTGCTTGTGTAATAATGCAGCCCACATCCTCCTCAGAGAGCTGAGCTCATCACAATTCAAGGCAAACTGAATGCTTTACTGACCTTAAGCCTTCTCAGTAGGGTCAGTAGCAGAACCACAGGTGAGCAAGGAGAAGCGGTAATGCCTAGCCTTGAATTTCAAATATCCGTTTAGAGCAATAAAATAGACTAGACTAAAGCTAGGGTTGGGGATGGTTACATCTTTATTGATACTGATGCATTATAGATTCCGCTTCCTGTTCTGATTCCTGTAGGCCTGCACAGCTTCTTCGTCAAGAGAGAATGTATACAACATTCATTTTATTTTAGGCTCTTTAGGAAAATATAAATCTGCTCTGCCTGGCTGCATGGTGCAAATTGTATCATAGCATGTATAGGATAATGGACCCTCTGTAACATAATGTGCTGCACAGTTTGGAAGTAGTCAAACTGGTGCGCCGAGTGTCTAATCAACGCATTCCTTAAATGTACGAACTTTACTTATCCCATGTCTTGGAGAAAGTTTTTTCTGGCATATTGCTTCTGCACCCTTGTATGAAATGATCCTTTCACAGACAGTACAACATCACTGTTGTCATCTTTGTTTGTGAAATGAAGCTACGCTTTGGACCAATCGTCCTCTCTGCCATGATTCCGTCTTGTTGCAAGTTCTAAGCAGCAAAGATGCTCGGAGGCAGAAGATTCTAATAGATCAGGCAGTTTGGAACCGGTTCTCAGCTCAAACCGGTTTTCGATTCCGATCCTTAAATAAAATGTTATATATCAGGGCTCTAGACTGTGACTGAAATGGTTGCACGTGGGACTAGTTTTTTAAACTTTGCAAGTTAAAAACGAACGTAGTCGCATTTGTGCGAGTGGCCCAATCGGGCAACGCTGCGGAAACAGCAAAATCTGGCGACAACAATCCATGTTAGTTGATAGTACCAATGTTCTTAAAATGAAGCAGGAGGACAGAAGATTATTTTTTTTTTAAACAAATGAGGAGAGAGACGACGATTCTGGGGAGGGACATCAAAGGACTATTAACTATGAACTTACAGGCTGGGAGAAACAGACTGAAGCAGCGGACACCAATGATAACTGTTCTGTGGTGTCCACAGCAGAAAAGTACTTCTGTCTCTTATACTTTCGGGAGTCTGTGTACCACATGTACGCAGAAGTTCGGAGAACTGTGTTGTTTGCAAACAGTATCTCCATCATCCTAACTTAAGCCAGTAAATAGTGACATAGGCGGGTGCAAACAACTGAGAAAGTCAGTAGCACCAGTGATACTAGTGGAAAAGTCTGGCACCATGTCTGTATTTATTTATGCCAATAGTCTCACGTCTGTTTCAAACTATTAGCATAATTTCTCTCTCAGTGTCAGAGAACGTTTCTGATTCAGGCTTCTGGTACGTGATTCAAAATGAAATATTTTCTCTCATGTTCTTAAGTCTTGCGTGTTACTCAAACATTGTTGGATGACAGCATTTGTTGTGTCATTTACGTCCTTATCAAGCTATACACTTAAAGTACTGACACATATAGATACAGCTAGTTCACATGTGACAGACTTACAACTGCTGACAAGGTATCAGTTCGTTGTACGCTGCAGTGGGTAAAGCTGTTTTTGTGCACAGAAGTAAGTGATGCAGGTGAAGTCCATAACTCCCCAATGTGATTTCTATTCCAATTGTCCCCTGAGAGTTGCTGCTTAGCACCCTCTTCATCCCTCTGGCATTCAAGTGATGCTTTCATGTAGTTACAAAAACAACAGCACCTTACACCTTGGACCACCGTTGTAGCAAAAAACTCCACTAATACTCCTAATAATAATATAAAGGACTATATAACTTTGTATTGAAGGTAATTAATGACAAAGCAGGGTGCCTAGTAGGCCGCTTTAAAAGGTCAAAGTAGACAAGCAACATGCTGAAGGTCTGATCCATTTTTATAACTGTCATCGGCGATAACATGTCACCAGATACGTGGGAAAGAGAAGGTGTTGAATTCTATTTCATCACAATCTAAATCGTCTTAGATAAGTGGTAAGACTAATCTTTTCCTGGTTACACCATACACCCACACCAACAGTGAACTATAGCAGGCTGATTTCATATCTTGCCTCCTTGCTTTCCCCTACAGTAAACATGTTTTCCCTCCGAGGCCTTCCGTTTCTATGCAAAGGCTGCCGCACCACAGAGTCTGAGCTTTCTTCCACCTGCCTCTCACCATAAAGGCACAACAACTAACTTTCCATTCTCCCTGAGGCCCACAGCAGCAGAAATACTGCCATGGATAAATGGCTATGGACTGAGATAGATGTGGGGCGAAGCATTCTATATTAACTTAATATGATATTAGATTGGTAATGCTGGACTATTTCATTACAGACTACAGATGGTGCTCTTCACATGCACACTGCGGGTTCATCGAGAATGATAGAAGAAGCTGTAGCTCACATTTAGGGAGCTACATACACAGGTGCAGAAGCTTGTAGTTTCCACCACAGCCTACCAGGTGTGGGGCCCCAAACAGCAGCTCTTGGGAGGAACTGTTTCTTTATCAGCACCTTCAGACAAACAATACACTTTATCCACCCACACCAGCCAAAGCCATGACAACCACACGCAATCAATACTTATGTGCACGTTCTCACATTTATCATGATGCAGCGAAACCAGTGAATATCTATAATAGGCTTTATATATTTTTGTGTATGTTTGGGACACACTACAGCAGGGTAACACACACAATGCAAAGGTGAGTCACAATTTTAATTGCCTTTGCCCCTATTTCTTTAGTGGAAAGACTTAATTAGATCATTTACAATCATCACACAGCTTGACAACCCTGAGTCGTTGGCTATGTGGGAGACACTAATGGATCAACTCACTCAAGACTATGGCCAATTCTTTCCTAATTGCACAGTGAAGCTAACTGGAAGTTTAATGTCTTGATTCTTAAGGAGACAGAAACCTTGTGTTCCAGGTGTGTTGCAGCAGGCTCCTGTAGAATCAGGGCTTTGGGTTCAAAACTTAAATAGAATGGGAGGATGCATAGCTCTATAAAGGGAACAGAGGCCCATATTTTGATTTAAATGAGAGACAACTGTGATAGAAATCAATCCAACATTGACGAAGAGCGCTATGACCGGCAATCGCAACATGGCTGCAACGGGGCAATTGATGCCGTTGAACTAAGTCAAGGGAAGGTGCTTGTTTTTGGCCCTGAGGGGCTCAGATACTTATTATCACTGTCTGACAGCATTAAAGAAACGATTCCAAAAGAGACAGATATGTTGTCTGACATGTGACAGAAGCCTGATTCAGAAATCTCACAGGAGGTGAGTTGCATCAGGAAGACACACAGAGTGAGAGAGTTGCAGTTTGGGGCGGAGTAAAGTAGAGTGTTGGAGTTGATGTCACAGAAACAGCTTAGAGAGCTTAAAAAACTGAATTAAATTACGTGTCACAGTTTGCGAAGCTGATATAGACAACATTTTGAGGACAGGGACGTGCTGAGGTTGTGGCTAGTTGTGCTCCAAATGGATGAAAACACTGTCATTTGTGTAACTATTATATCCCCATTTGGACCGGGGTGACTTCTGCCAGACCAAGAAAGAAGAAATACTACATATTGTGTCACAATTTTCCGTGTACATTGAAGGTCTTCATTTGCCTTCCACTAGTTATCAACATAAAACACTGATAAAAGGGATGTTACAACAGAGACAGAAGAATTAAAACATAAACAAAACGCTCTCGATGGGGATCCTCTCTATTGTATTGTCAGAAACTAATAACAGTGGTAGCCTGTCAATAACAAAAGAAAAATACTTTTTGTTGACGGACATAAGCGAGGACAAAAGCCCAGTCTGATTATCTTACAACCAATTCATGGACTTGATAGCTTTCTCATTTTCTTCCCTATTTATCGTATCGATCCAAACAACAGGAGACGGTTAACAAATAATGGAATTATCCTTTAAGCTCATTTCAAATGTCATGAATTTACCACATCCACTCTCATTGCTAGTTACAACTTGTGTTACAATCATATCACTTCATAATGCATCAATGTACTTCAATAAAACATGTTAATTCAGGCTGGATTGTGCTTTTTCTAAGACGTTAGAGATTCTGTTGCCTGCAAGCTCTATTATACTTTCAAGCTCTTCAACAAACCTATTATACAAATAAATAGGCCTATATAAAGTTGTGACCCTCATAGTCTACAACGTAGCTAAAAGACACCTAGAATGGCTTGCAATATTCATTACACGATACAGTATGAATACACTGGGTAAATAGAGCAACACTAATTCATTTGCAATTGTTAGTGTGATGACAATGTGATCACACAGTATAAAGGAGCGAAGGATCTACCTGCTGGGCTACAAAGCTTTCAAGAGTGGACCAAGCCTACATAAACACATCGCATGTTATAAGACAACATCACAGATACAGGGAATGTGACACAATGATGCAACTGTAACAAAGAATCAGGTTAGGTTATTACCTGTGGCTACTGCAGCACTGTTGGGCTGGCTGCTGGTGCTGCTGACATCTACATACAGCTCATCCTCTGCTTCAGTCGAGGAGGGGGAGGACGACTCACTGCTCAGCTCCTCACTGGAGCTACTCGTGCTATGGAGTAGAGCATATTTCCTGCGTGCAATCACTTCACGTTTCTTCCTCTGCAGTAGTAGTCGTTCTTTTTGCTTCTGAGTCCGCTGACCCCCTCCAGGAACTGATTTTATAAATCGTTTCCTATGTAGAGGCCGCCGGCTGCTCAAACACTGTCGCTTCAGCAACACAGGCTCAGCCTCAGACCGCACCCACTTGTGTGAGCGATTCCGCCTAGTTCGACCAAGAACAGGGCGCAGTCCGACTCCAGTGGCTCCTGTTGTCAGGGCAGGAGCCTTGTGTTGGCCCCCTGTTGCTCCAGCTTCCCCCTCGTCCTCTGAGCTAAGAGTGTCTGAATCCCCAAACCTCAGACTGGAGGAAGGGGAGGAAGCACAGTCACTAAAAGAAGACTCGTGATTATGTTCATCCTCACTAGGGTGCTGTAAAAGTTCTACCCTCGGGCGCTGAGGGGCCATGGCACTCTCACTAACATGGCCCTCCTTCAGTGAACAGTCTGAGGGCCCTGCCTGTTGGCCCTTTCGTTTTCTGCGACCAGGGAGGCTTCGCTCCGAGTCTCTGTGTGTCCCTGTGTCCCTCAGGGTCCGATGCCTGGACTCAGCACACAGGGTTGCAAATTTGCTGCCTGCCTTTCCAATCACATCCATGTTGTTAGGGAAGCTCTTAGCTGCCTCCAAGGGCTCTGGATTCACCAGTGGCTCCTTCAGATGCTCCTGTCTGCTGGGGGCTTCAGTTGGCACCTCACTCTTCATGGTGGCAGGTGTGTCCTCAACAGGCAAACATCAAGTGCACTCGCATATGTTCCTATGCGTCTATCCACTGCATCTAACAACACCTACAAAAACAGAAAAAGAGAGGTGCACAGGACACATTAGTATGTCAATGATAGGATCAATACTTTACAGGTTTCTGTTTAAACTTAGAAAATAAATCCACACGCGTAGATTCTATTTTATTAGACGAGTCATTACTGATGTGTTTGCTTGATGACCTCAAAGCTAACATCATCATGAAATTGATTTTCATGTCTATGTCATGGCGTTGGTTCTGCCGGTATTGGTGCGCCCCAGAAAGTAACTCACAAAAATGGAACAAAAGAGGCACTTTGCTCTAGTAGCATTTTCACAGCAGTGCGAGTTCTCCCAGATCATTGCCAAATACCAGCATGGCAAAGGTTAAGCTTTTTCTAAATTACAAAAAAGATTTTGTCTTTATATTGAGGGGAAACTAAATGGAGGCTCTATGCGAGTGACATGGCTGTCTACAGTCTCTCTCAACAGTCAATAAAACTGAGAGCTCCCTCCCTTTTAGTGTTTTTTCACAGGCAAATTTCACAAAATCACAAACTCTATATATGGTATCTCATATCGGCAAAATATTACGATAATGCTGTGCATCGGGGACCAATTTCAGGATTTTAATTAAATAAAATTAGATGGTCTTGTAGTGCACCATTTTCTAAATTTTGCTAAAAAGAATCAATTATAGTATGCTTTGAGGAAAACTCAGTTCATCCCATTTCAAACAATACAAATGGTCCTACAAACTTATACATATATATAAATGCACACACAACACACGGATACACACTTACACACAGCAAATTTGAATAATTAGGATGTCTGCTTTCCCAACTCTGCTTTGAAAAGTGGCCGTTAACTGTTCTGACTCTGCCCATATCTTGGTGCTCTTTTATCTGAATCAATATCCAACCAAATTCAAGACTCAAATGAACATTTAATCATTTCAGGGTTAAAGCTACATAAACTACAACAGTGTTCCCCTTTTTGGCACTGACACAGCAAAATGTCATGCAACATTCCTGCTTGCTGGAGGGGAAATTGCATTGGACTGCATTAAGTTGCATGTGTTTGCATGACGCTCCCGTATGGTGAAATACATTTCATTTTTGGTAGAGAGGAAAAATCAGGAAGTAATGTCATTCCATTCTTCATCAACATCTTTTTCAAAACTAATATTGGTGGTTGTCAACTTTTGTGCAGTGGGGCTGATGTGGTAGATAGTGTCAGGGGAGCTTTTCTCAAGAATTTGGTTAACCTGATTACTCTGTGCCTCTTATCAATTACAAAATCCACAGAAGGCTTTTTGTTTTATAAACTATTCAGTGGTAAGTATGAGTCCTTCAGATGCCACAGAGAAAGCTGCGCAACGACATGTATGAATTCAGGGGCCTGAGAGCCCAGAATAAATAACTAATTATCAATGCATCGAGGGTAACTAATCCAGATTTGTCATGCATGGGATCAAATGGCGATATGTTCGGGGTAACACGGCCACTTAGGGTAGAAAAAATATAGTGTTACAGCAATGGCAACAGTGAACGAGTGCAAGATGTACGACTGAGCCAGGACTGCTGAGCTGCTGCTAACGGTCCTCACTGTCCCTTCTGTCTGTCTGACAAGGCCAGCAAAAAAATTGCTAACGTAACATACATTTATTTAGCAAGCTTGACAATATTAAGACTGAATCTGAAGCTAAGCATAGTTTCTACGAAGCTTAGCAATTACAATAAGCTCAGCTGCAGTCTGTCTGTATCTCAAAAAATGGCCGATGTGCTTTAATGGAGAGAGCCCAGATATGACTATCCATTCCTATGTGGTTATAGTAATATCACTGGATAAAATAGCTTATAATTGAAGACAAACCAAAGTGGATAGCTAACGTTAGCTACTTAGCCTGACAGATAACGTTACTCCAGACAGAAGACAACAAAGACAACACGTACCTGGGTCTAAATCCCTTTTTAAAATATGCCACAGTCCTTTTTGTCACATGTGAGGTTTAATCCTGTAGGAAATAATGACAGTCCTTGAAACCTGGCAAATACCACCATTTTAACCCTAACCGTAACTAGACAGGCCTGCATAGAGACCGCGATTCGAGGACGATTAGTGACTAGGATTGTGAAATTGACAACACAGTCCCGAGCTGAGCCGACAAGCAAAATCGAAGGCAGTGGGCCCTGAAGGGCTACGAGCTAAGCTAACATTGAGGCTAGCTCAACTTCACGAATCAGTTATCCTACTATACGCAACCATTTAGACTCGCAAACGAATCCTGTCATATCTGAGAAGATAACACGACCTATCTATTATGTTTCTATTTGACAAGATAGAAATGGCTCACAATAAGCCCTCGACGAAGTTCCCATTGCTGTCTTTCGAGTCATCCACTGTTGTTTACCCAGCAGGTCGTCTGCTGTGCTCGCTGGCTACAACACAGATGTTGTAGTCACCACCGCACGGGGGCGCCAGATCGCTCTATATATTAGGACACATTGCGACGGCTTGAATTCATCAGACATTATAGCCGATTTTTTAGTCCTTATAACATTTCAAAGCGGAACTTATGATCAGTGTTCTCTTCAAAATAATGACTCTCTCTTTGTGCATTTGCTCTTGCCATGTGCTCTGGTTTTGATCATCATTTCAGTCCATACAGTATTGTTTTGCATGTTTCACCTCCCTAATTCATTGATTGCAAGTATCAGGGCGCCCACTGGCGGACGTTTTCGGTCGTTTGAACAAGAGCTCAGGACAAGCCTTTTTTTGTTATTGCAGTAATTAATGTCATAGCAATTATATCGCAACCTAAAATCACTATAATGAAATAAGTATGACACGAGTGGAAGAAATATAAGAAGTGTAAGTTGTTAATTAAGCACACAACACATTCTCAAGATGGTGATGGCCAATTCTTATACTGAAGCTGATACGATTATTAAAGACATTATGAGACAATTGTACATTGTAAACTAATATATGATGTATTATCGTATATAAATCAGATAACCAATTCACAGGCTTGCCCTTTCATTCCCAAAAATGCACACGTTTGACTCATCATGTTTGCCATCACCTGCTGCCTCACTCTTGACCATAGACATAATATTGCATAATTCTGGCTCTAAAGTTACATTAAGATGTGACAGTTCATTGACCTGAGAATAACAAGAGAAAGTAACAGATTCAAACGGGTGACAACTTAAAGCAGAAAACAACATAAGGCATGTTGGTAAAGTGTTGGGCTACAAGCCACCAGAACTACTACAACACTTCTTGGCATAGATTTTACAATTCACTGGAGGTCTATAGGAGGGATGAATCTTTCTTTCATAAACTATTCTCTCATTAGATTTTTAGATGATTGGGGTGGAGATCGCTGTCTTAAGGCAGCTCCAAATCTATAGGTGCTTAGTTGGGTGTAGATCTTGTGACTGTGAAGGCCATAGCATTTCATTCACATTATTTCCATGATCATCAATTCATTCACTGACACTTTTTGTTGTGAGGAGGCATATGCTTTTGTTATTTTTCTGTAAATATCTATTCAGGCGTTTTCTTTAATTTCTCAATGCCAGTACATTTGTTTTATTAAATAAGTGGAATTTCAAACCATAAAAACATTGTTGAGTAGCTTGAAGATGGACATAGATCAGGAACATGGAGACTAAAGGGTTGACAACACCTGGCAAGAATTTGCATATTTGGCAAAAGATACTGTTTGTGTAGACTCGCCCCAGTAAATATCTGAGGGCGTGGCAAATTAAAGATTTGGTCAAAGGGGAAGAGCCTAACTGTTGTTTGTTGTGAGCGTGCGTGCGCGTGTGCGTGCTCGCTCATGTCAGTGTGTGCGTGTATAAATATGTACGGACAGTGTAGTTGAATAAAACGAGTGCAAATTAAATTGGGATACAGCTAACGACAGTATCCTTGTTGAAATGAGATGTGTAACATGAGTTAGATATGTTTATTTGTTTTCACCTGCTTCTCCACCACAGTATGTCGCCCCGCGTCATTTACTGACAGTAAATAAAGACAGCGAAGAAGAAGCCGGACGAAATAAGACTGCGCAAGCGAACAACTCAGTAGTTAAAATGGCGTCGGGTGCCATTTCCACGGAGTTAAAGAAATTATCAGAATTAAGAGTCGTTGACCTTAAATCCGAGCTCAAACGAAGGAGCTTGGACACCACGGGCGTTAAGAGCGTACTGCTTGCAAGACTGAGACTGGTAAATATCCCATGGTTATTTGTGCAACAAATGGAGAAAGACTGGGGAGTGCAGTGTAGAGCAGCTAATGCTAATGCTAGCTAACGGTAGCTCACGTTAATGGTAAGGCAAATGTCTTTTTTTCGTTAGCGTACTTCGACCAGGCGAACGGTGGTTATAACCCTACTGATGTAACTACCTTACTCAATCAGTTTATCGTTCACTATTTACCTGCAGTTTAGCTGATAACATTAATCTAGACGATTACGGTTAAAATTGTTATTGTGCACATGTTTTTGAAGGTCTAATTACTTTGAAGCAAAATTATTGGGTTTCTTTAATGGGGGCTAACGTTCGGTTTAGAAGGGCCTGTTGGAGAATGTTTGTGTTGTGGCTTCGAACAACATGCTGAACTGGGTTTTATGAAGATGAATGTTAAAGGAGCAACTCGCTTGTTTTGAAATGTCAAAAGATTGTATGTAACTGTCTTCAGCTGTTGAAATGAAGAGGATGCTGATGTTAGCTTCTGATTCGGTAGTCACACAACTTGACTTGGTGAAAGTGTGTTAGATATTTAGGTCAGGCCTGTCCGATATACCTTCAAATTTGCAAATCTTACATTCTATTTGGGAAAAAAAAAACACGTAAATATTTCACTGCTACTCTACATCTTTAGTTAATTGGACCAGGTCCAGACTAAAACTCACTAACATATATGACAAAAATGGACATTATCCCAGAGCGGCTAAAGATTGCCTCATTCACAAAATGTTTAACCCTAATAGTTGAAATCGAATAAACAGCACGTGGTGTAATTCACTTAGTCTTGACCTACGGGATGATACACATATTACCGCCTCCTTGCCGGTGTGATATGATGAATTAGACACAATCAAAAGTCATGATAAGATTATTACACTTCTCAACATTTGTCTTGCTCGTCTATCAATCTTAGGTTTTTATTATCTTATTTGACAATACACTCTTAGTTCTTATAATCTCATTTACTCTGTTTATTACTTTTCTTTAAGGCAATAGAGAATGAAGGCGGTGACTCTGAGAGCATTGAACTACAGTTGTCAACTGACACATCTGCTTGTAAAGGCGGAAAAGCCAAAGGTAATCTTGCCATGCACTTTGTTGACATGGTGTGGCCTCCAAAGTACATATTTGATTGCATATATTAATTTAAAATTGAGTTTACTATTAACTTTTGTATCTTTTTTTTTTTTTTTAGGGAAAAAAGTGGATTCAGATGCTGACACCACAACAGAGGAAGATGTGTTTTCCAAGGTAACTGTGCGATTTGTTCTGTTTTTAATTTTTGTAAAACTGTCTTCTGTCTGTAACAGCAATGCAAACAGCTAGTTGCTAAATTAATTTAGCTTTTTTTAAAATTCAATTTGCGAGGGGTGTGCTAATCAATGGGGATTTTTGGTGGTGGTGGGGGATGCAAGTAAAAAACTCTACCCATATCTCAGGCCCTGTTGCAAGGACCTCACATTACCTCTTTGGTACTTACTTAGTTAGTTACTCTATTCTTGCTGGACTGGCGGTAACAAT
>CAAKHC010003260.1:18763-34290 GCA_901007825.1 Macroramphosus scolopax | reverse complement strand
GGCAAATTTGCAACCTCTAGGAAACTTGTTTGTGATCTGATCACTATCCCAGGCACTTTATGGCTCAATTTCAGTGGCAGTGGGGGTTATCAGTTGAGAGGGACTCCATAGACTGCGACCACAATGGTTGCAAATGTGACTATTTCGTGAGACTGAGTTAAACATTTACACTGGCACATTGATGGGAATGGGCCAATCTGGCAACAACAATGAATTTTTGCCACCTTCCTTAAATATTACAGTTGAGAGCAGATTATTCAAAAAAGCTAAACAAGCAGGAGTCTTTTGGGAAGGACATGCGTATGAGAGATGTATATCAGATGCTACTGATGGTTGAGGCAGGGAGAGACTGGCTGACACTGGTTTTGTACTTCCAAGCGGAACTGTACACAGGTAGCTGCGGACACCACAGAGGACTTCTCCGTACAGTAGCAGAAAAAGTACTTTGTTTGTTCTACCCGCAGTCTGCTTAAAGTCCATGTTTGACACCTGTAAAGTAGATTGCCTCTCCATTGACCAGAGTTCCTGCTCTGCTGTTTGTTACGATGTAAGAGTGTCTTTCAAGAAGAGGACATTGTTGGACATTGAGAACAAGGCACATCATTTTACTACTTGTAGCTAACTACTCCCCAACATTGTAGTAATCTTACTTTTCTAATGCTTAACATATAAACACTCCATTTACTTTTCAACATCTAACAGACTCTCATTGATGAGTATATTAAAAATAATGTCAGCAAATAGCAAAGGCCTTTGTCACATGTTTATATAGACCACAGTGTAGTCGACTTTCTGGCTCAATCCTCCCGGCAGTTGAGCCTTAAATACTAATCTCAGTGTTTGTTGTTGTTAAGTGGATGGTGTGCCATCTTTAAATATTGTTTCTGTTTAAGCCTGAGACTGATCACTATAATTTTATTTTTTGTATAACCAGTATAAAGGCCAACCTGAATTTGTTTAAATTTTAGTAGTCAGGCGCAATCATTGTCAGTTTCACTAATGTCCAGTGGCTGCCAGGAAGTTGAAGTATGTCGGAAGAAGAGCTGTGCACACACAGCAACTGATAAACCCCTAACCGGATTCAACTTGTACCTTCCTTTTAATTCTTTGAAATTTTGGGAAAAGCATAGCCTATGTATTCATAAATGCAGGATTAGATAAGGACTTGAATCTAAGGAAAACAAAAGGGCTTTGTCGTTAAAGGTTCCTTAGACCAATGCAATTATATGAAGAGTGGTTTCTGTTATTGGGACAACTTCTGAGGAATGAATTTGATTCTGGATCTTCCTATTGTATCAAAACTTGACGCCTCACCTGTGTCAATTTTTCTAGGAAACTGAGGAGTACGAGTCAGAAAAAGGTATGTATGCTGGCATGCTAATGTCAAATGCTAACATTAAGGCATTTCTTGTTACAGGTTGCAGGTATGATGGCAATAAACTTCAGTGTGAAAGCATAACGTGCATCTAGTGTATCTCATCTGTAAAGAGGTATTTCATACCTCTTCTAGCAACTGCACTATCTGGGCCACAATACACTAATGGAGCACCCAGAACATGTTTGAACATTTCTGAAGACTGACTTTCCAATGCCTCTGGAACTCAGCAGCTCACATTCCCAAGAAAACAAAGACTAAAGGTTTGCCGACAAGCTGACATTTCATGTTGTCTGATGAATTGGACGAAGTAACTTGTAGACATTGAGGATCATCGCGCTTTCATGTTGACATTTTGATCACATTGGTGGACAGAAGTGTGAAGGGGACTGGGTCGATCCACATACTTGACTCCCATTGAAACCGGAATCAAACAACTATGAAAGGATTCAACAGGAGACGTGTGTGTAAAAGAGGTTGGAATTTGAGAGCCACAAAGACAGACCGTCTACATAAAATATTTCTAAAGATGAAGAGACGTTGGTTGAGGAGGTCATTAAAAAAATCAAGAAAAATGACTTCCTCGTAACGGACATCCATCCAATTTGCACATATTTCCTGCCAGAGGACTGCAGCTTCAGCATAGTGTGTGCTGTAAAGAGAGATAACACGCAGCGTGACCAGGAATTGGCAAGGACGGACTGTATTGCTTAAAAGGACACGTTTTGTACAGTTGTGTGTAGTTGACTGGACACACTGCAACACATTGGATTCAGTGGTGAAAGACTATTTTCTTCTGAAATCTGCTAATACATTGAAGACTGAATGTTGAAGAACTACTGGACGTTTGTGAAGATTTACCTGAAGTGTACTCACGATTTCCAAGGACTGACCACCATATTAGAAGAAGCTAAAGGATGAACTGATACGTTTTTCCTTCCCCTTTGAACTTTGGCTTGAGATGCCCACTTGGAAAACAACCACACCATTTCTGGGAGCATCTCGAATTGGACACTCAGAATGAATTTTTACTCAAGTACTTTAGATGGCTCAAGAAAAGAAGAAAACCGAATCATCCCCCATTTCCAGTGAAGATTGTGTGTCTTGTCTTCCTGTGGTGTCTACGCCCTCGATGACCTATAACACTAAATTTGCTTTCTATTCTACTTTTTAGGTCAAATAACATTCGTCATGTCAATGTTAAAAGTTGTTTTTTGCCATGTTTATCCTCATTAATCCCTCAGATGTAACTGATACTGATGATGGTACTCGTGAAAATTCTAAGCCTGCAACCAGTGAGGACAGCCTCGCTCGTCCTGAGGCTGATTCCCTGGTTGAGGCTGAGCCAGAGTCAGTAGCTGTGGTGGCTGAGGCTGATTCAGAGGTGGATGATGATGATGTCGAGCCAGAGGTGGATGATGATGATGATGATGCCGATGCTGGGCCAGAGGTGGATGATGATGATGCGGATCCCGAGCCAGAGGTGGATGATGACGTTGATGCCGAGCCAGACGTAGAGGATGATGATGACGCTGATGCCGAGCCAGAGGCTGTGAACGAAATGGCTAAGATGGCTGCTGAAGCCATGGATTCCTCTAAAGAAGCTGAGGATGATCACCTGTCCGTTTCAATCCAAAACGAAGATGCCATCACTCTAGATGTTGATGGGGATGATCTCCTGGAAACAGGTAAACACGTGAAACTTCCAGATCCAGAGGCTGACAAGGGCATTGATGAGCCAGTGGCCTTTGCTGAGACGTGCCAAGATGATGACATGAGGGTGGAAGAGATGGAGGGCCACAAAGATGGTAAGAAAGAAGATGGATCCAGGGGTGAACCCACGAAGAAAGACAGCAGAGAGGCCATGAAGAAAGCTGAAACCGGCGATAAAGAAAAGGATTCTGGGAAGAAAGGCCCCTCCTCTACTGGTGCCTCAGGTCAAGCAAAGAGGTTTGTCTTTCTATGTCAGTTCTTTGATACTACTACCAAGTCCAACTCACTAAGAACGCAACATTGTGGGTAGCCTCAAGATTTTTTTTTGCCTTAAGGGAAGTGTTCACTGATGTACCTAATCCTGCCATTTACTACTTTTGGTTTATTTTTCTGCCGTTGGTAAAATTGTGGCATTACCCAGGAGCTGAAAAACACCTTATTTTGTTACTTTGTTCCAGCAGTGTTAAAGCCTTTCCATGTTTCTACACAAGGCATTGTAAAAGAGCTTTAGTTTCCTTGATGCCAGTTCTTTTTTTTTTGGTCAAATGATTCACTGTGAAGTTGACCGAACACCCTATGAAGATTTCAATGGTCAAGGGAACGAATTGGCTTGACGACCTGACCCATCGCAACACTGGAAAAGAAATGAAGCCCTTGAGACATTGATTCAGATCCACGCCATGCCTAAGGAACTTGTTTTTTATGAGAACTAAAGAATGGGATGTTTAATTTCAATAAACGTGTCTGTGTCGCTTCACCTCAGGGTTTCATTTGCTTAATCTCATTTTCGCTGTTGTTGCAACACTTGCTTTGTAGCTCTTCGCGAGACCGAGATGGAAAAGTTGCAAAGGATGAAAAAGGTGAGATGTCAATATTCTGTCAGAAATGTGAAAACTTTGGTTTACTTCTCTTATTCAACTTAATGCAATATCTTTTGTTATTTCCCAATAAGTGGTTGTCAACAGTAGTAGCAGCATCAGCACTTCTCGCAACATATGGGTGAGTGGCCTGTCATCAAACACCAAAGCAGCAGATCTGAAGAACCTGTTTGGCAAATACGGCAAGGTAAATGATTTGATCAGTGTTATCGGCTTGAGTAGTTGTGTGAAATCATCACCTGAAGCTCCTGGTGTTTCCAGTTATGTAGAAAACCATAAATCCAAAATTATTTTTTGCTTACAGGTTTTAAGTGCCAAGGTGGTTACAAATGCTCGCAGTCCTGGTTCGAAGTGTTATGGCCTGGTGACGATGTCTTCCAGCACAGAGGTGACACGGTGTGTCTCTCACCTTGACTGTACAGAGCTCCATGGACAGCAGATTTTTGTGGAAAGGGTAAGTAGTCTTGAGGTCTTGAATCTCCTTTTTAGTTCATTGAGAATTCTCAAAATAAATTACATTTAACTGTTTTTGTTTGTTTTTTTTCAGGCAAAAAATGATCCTTTTAAAAAGGAAACCTCAAATAAGGAAGTGGATGAAAAAGCAAGTGCCAGCAAATCCAGTGATAAGCGCAGTTCCACAGGGATAAAATTGACTAACAAGTGGGTCAGATTAAAAATTGCAATGTTACGCCTTCGCCGACCGAATGCAAGTTTAACGTGCTGTTCTCCCCACACATAGATCACAGCCATCTTACAAGAAAGAGGACAAAAAATTGGACAAGCTGTCGGAAAAGGACAAGGATTTATCCAAGAACCAGGAGGCCAAAAGTGGGAAATCTGAGCCTCTTTCATCTAACTTGGCCCAAGGTTTTTCAAAGAAGGATGATAGAAAGCATGGACGTAGGTTGTTTTTTTTTTCCTTTTCTCATTTAGGTAATTTAGTCCTTCCAGTTGAGTTAACAGATCAGGACTTTGAATATGTTTTCCTTTTTGTCCAGGGACAAAGAGCCCTGGAAAGATGGTGATGGTCAATCATGGCAAAGGAAACTCTTATTTTGGCAAAATAAGACCTTTTAGAAGGGGAAGGTATTTTGATAAAGTAAGACTTTTATTTTTATACTTATTGATTTTTATGTTTAATCCTTGTCATCTAATGATGTTTGACCCAATTCTTTTTTTTCCCCAGCCCTTTGTTAACATGAATGTTCAAAGGCGGCCCAAATGGTTTATTCCTCCTGAAGAGGTAAGAAACTTTTCATATTACACACGTTTAATATTTTCTTTTGTCTTGCTTCACCTGAGCACTTTTCTATTTACTCCCCTCAGTTTGAGATGATGAAAGACAAACAGCGACCTTTTGCGAACAAGGAGGAAGACACAGACATCTTGCCTTTTGAAAAGATAAAGGAGCAGAGGATGCGTGAAAGGGTGACTCGTATGGAGCGTGTCCGTAGAGCCGTAGAGTTACGCAGGTAGTTCACATACACTTGGTAGAGTCAAAATAAGTAGTTTATTTAGACTATACTTTAAACCTGCATTAACTTCCTCTTGACAACACTGAGTACTTTTTTTTTTTTTGACAAACTTGTACAATAGCCTTTTTGTTTTAACTCTTTGTTAAAAGATGTCAGTTGCCATTAGTTAGGTTAAGTACTGAGAGACACTTGACGTAACACAGAAGAAAGATTTAAATAATAGCTGCTTTAATTCTGCATTGGTGACAATTCTCATAGACTGCAGTTGTACTCTATTGTCCTAAACGTCTAATACAAGTTATGTATGTTTGCTTTTTAGACGACGTGAAATTGCAGAACAAGAGCGGCGCGAGCGAGAGCGTATCCGTCTGCTGCGAGAGCGTGAAGAACGCGAGAACCTGCTCCGGGAGCGCCAGAGACTGGAGATGGAACGGCAAAAACTGGAAAGGGAGCGCTTAGAGAGGGAGAAGCTTGAGAGAGAGAGAATCCGTATAGAGCAGGTAACACAACTTGGTCAACTGCTAGAGAGCTTAAAAAGCTTGCCACTGTAAGCTTGTTTCAAATTGTCCTTTCAAAGGTTTGATGATCACCAACAGTTGCAATTTAGGGATTTCAGGTGTAGAGATTGAAGATGGTGTTAAGCTCTGCTTTGGACCATTGGCTTGTGACTTGCACGTTATTTCTTTTCAAATTCTCTGTACCTTAATCGATCCCTGGCTCTTCCAGGGACTCTGTTGAAGTGTCCTTGAGCAAGACACTGAACCCCTTTTTTCTTCCTGTTGACGTCGGTGTATGAAAGTGTCAGCAGCAGGGCACAAAACAACCTCAACAAGCATGAGTGTGAATGAGTCAACATTGTGAAGCCCTTATTAATGCATGATTTACCATTTAAATGTCACTGTTAATTGCATCAACATTTACATAGAAATATGATTCAATTAGCATATTTCAACTTTTTTTTCAGGAACGACGTAAAGAGGCAGAGCGCATGGCACGTGAACGCGAGGAGCTGCGAAGGCAGCAGGAGCAGCTTCGTTATGAGCAAGAGAAGAGAAACAACCTCAAAAGAGGCCGTGATGTTGATCACAGGTATTTACAGTGTTTGTTGCTTGTACTTCTACAAGTGAATTTTTTTTCCTCTTATCATTCTTCACTTGCAGTCACTGTTTGCTGCAACTGTGGGAAAATTACTTTACATGATCACTGTAAACTCACAATGTCTTATTTTATCACTTCAGTCGGAGGGACGATCCTTATTGGAATGGCAATAAGAAGATTCAGTCAGAGTCTGATGTTCGTCTTAACCAAGGTTCCAACTACAACCGTCAGCAAAACCGCTTCTCAAACTTCAACCAACGAGAGAGGGGTCGCTTTCCGGAGACCGCTGTCGAGCAGCCTAACTCGTATGTCAGGTAAAAGTTCATCATTAGTGATGATGCCACAGTCCACTTTGGATTAGTGATACTGTCAACAGTTCCCACATCCATGTATGATAAGTTCTTGCATCTATTATAAAGAAGTAAATGTATTACTGAACTTAAGTGTAATTCATATGCTGCTGAGTTCATATTTCCCCTTTGTGACATGACTAATCCCAGTTTCCTTGTTTGGTCTGTAGACGTAATCGGTTTGATGGCGAGCCAGAAGCAAAGAAGAGTCGCCCCGCTCCTCATAGAGATAGTTCTAGCTTTGAGCGCTATCCCAAGAACTTTGAAACAGTTCGCAGAACTGAGCCACCTCCTCCACGGGCTGAACTTAGAGACACCGATCGCAGGGAGAGAGATGAGAGACGGCCTGTACCAATGCATGATCGCCCGATGGGGTCCAGAGCTCCAATGACTGGCATGTCCCACACCCGTTCACCCAGGGATGGCGGACATGGATGGAAGAATGAAGGCAGTATAAATACCAACAAGGGAGATATACGGTAATTAGAATATTTTTTGACTGAGTAAAATCAGGGATGTTGCTGTCCAGTAATTGAAAGGTAATTTCTTTGTTGAATCTCTAACCTGCTGTTGTTCTCGTTGGAGCAGAGGACCAATGCGAATGCGTGCAGAGCGCCCAGGCAGAGACAGCCCATCTCTTAGAGGAGGCTCCTCAGCCAGCCGAGGGAGGAGCAGCTTTAATGATCGAGATGGAGGAAGACCCATGGTGATGAGTAACCAGGTAGTTCTATAAACCGATTTCTTTAGCCCGGGCAGTAGCTGACACATTTAAGAGACAATAGAACACTGACCCCCATCCGCTGAATCCATCTCTGCAGACATTTAGCTCTGGCCGCCAGGTGGTGGTGGAACGTCACAGCAGGGATCAAGGACTGAGAAAGGATTGGCACGGTGGATCAAGTTCCCAGGGTGGAGGCTTCTCCGACAGTCGCAGGATGGGAGACACCAGGGGCAGCATGATGTCTCAACCTTCCAGGTAAAAAAGAAACAACGTACAAATGATGAAAAACTGACACACATTGACTCTTGTTCTCAGCCGTCCTAAAATGAATTTCTTTTATTATTTCAGTCACTCCTCCTCTGGAATGAACCGAATTGTACAGATCACCAGCAACTCAATTCCCAGTGGGGGCAACGTGGGTGGATTCAAGCCCTTCAAAGGAACGCCTCGACAGTTCTAATTGCAACCAAATACTGCCACTTGAAGCACCTAAAAATTGAAGACTTTTCTGAACTTTTTATTTTTAGTGCATCTCTTTTAGGTGGCACTTTGGTAGCCATAAGGTTTACACAATTTAATTTTGTATAGACAATGTTCAAGTCAGTCAAGGGTTTCCCTGACAGTTCTGCTGTTAACCATTAAACAACCCTGTGCACAAGTTTTACTTGTATTTAGGAAGCTATTGTACAGCCCTGTGTCTTTGTAACTAGTTCTCAAGTGATTTTAACTTCTCCTGTGATTGAGTCTATGTACATCTTGGATCAATCGTATGAAGGCAATGATGAGCTCAGTTTTCCTGTGCTACATGTTCTTTTAGTGTATTATAGAGATCTTTGACAAAAGATAGTTTTTTGGTTTTTTTTTGAAGGCATTATGGGAGTGGATGTCCTGTTTTGTAAAAATTTAGATTTGCTTTAGCAATGTCAAACTGTAACATACACTGCATAGTAGCAAAATACCTCCCATAGGCTGTGAGCTGAATTCCATTCAGGCCTACGTATGTGAAATAAAATTTGACATTCAATCCATTGCTGTCGAGAATATTTTTGGAATACTGCGAGTATGTAATCCTGTGATATTAGCAGCTATTGGTACGCTATCAAAGATTCTGTGTGAGACCAAATGAGGTTGAAAACCTGTCCTTTGATTAGGTTGGCTGATGTTTTATTAATCAGCCTCAAACTTTTTACTTTTTCAGTTGTTTCACTTTTGTCATTAGTTTAGAGGTTTGTTTTTTTTTGCAATTTTGGGAAGTATCAGGTCAGGATCTTTGGCTGTGTCACTCCTACAGTTTGAGTTTAAACTACTTTCTGAAATCTGTCACACATCAAATACACTACACTGACCTGACCTGATTTTCTGCTGCAGTTTTCCATT
This sequence comes from Macroramphosus scolopax, assembly GCA_901007825.1. Taxonomy (NCBI): domain Eukaryota; kingdom Metazoa; phylum Chordata; class Actinopteri; order Syngnathiformes; family Centriscidae; genus Macroramphosus; species Macroramphosus scolopax. The sequence goes on along the minus strand of CAAKHC010003260.1, from coordinate 25,303 downwards.
AGAGCAGTTATTCTTTGGTTTTTCAATTTGGGTGCATTGCCTTCTCTGAGGTCAGACAGATCTACATTTTTTTTCATCTTTGTTTTCCCATTCTGTTTGTTTACACCTCAAACTTTCACCAAAACTGTTTTGTTTTCCTTGGGTCACATATTTATGTATGTTGCAAATAGTGCATTGCTCTGTTGTAGAATAGCATATTTTTTTTATTTCAATATGAGTGGGCAATGCATCTCCCCAGTATATATTAGAACTCCAGCCCTGGTCTGTGGGACCCCAGGCTCAGACAACTGTCACTTGCTTTTACCAAATGTGAATTTCAGTCAAGTGTTTAAGAAAATCTCATTTGTCGTCACAAATGCTTGAATTTCTCTTGTTCAGTATTTGAATGATTCAAATAAAGGAAAAAGTCAAAGGATTTCCACATCCAAAACATGTTGACCCTGTCCCAACATGCATCTTAATGAAACTGGTCCTTGCAGGATGACAGGATATTCTCTTAGTTAAATAACTTCTTAGTTTAGGATAAATAAATACATGAGGTCGTCATCAAAGTCATACTCTGTCACAAATGATAACAACGCAACTATTGATCTTAGTCTTTTATTATTCTGGTACTTCTAATCAGGTTGAATGTCCCTCGTCTATAAGGCATTTTGTTATATATATATATATGTATGTATATATATATATCACCATATACATTATGTGACTGTAATGTGAAAGGCTACATACATTATTTGGTCATTTATGCAAATAGATGAACATTGAAATCAAAACAAATCAGTCACCTCCCATATTCACAACAAATTGTCTTTTGATTGTATGTTTCCTGTGAATATCAGAATGGGTCAAACAGTGGAAATTATATTCTTGGAGTAGTTAATAATAAAATTGTACTCTGCCAGACTTTTAATTGCACCACAAAGTAAAATCCGTGAGTTAAATAAACGAAAACAACTCCCTTAAGATTGTTCAGCACTCCCGATGTGTGTCTCGTACAACAAGAATGAACAGTTCCCTCTGCTAAACAGATGACAACACTCAAGCCTTATAAAGCAGCCTTTCTCCCTGTTTTGCAATGTTATTATTTGTGCATATCACATGTGTTTGTGAAAGTTGAACTCTGGAAAAGTATCTACCTGACTTAGGGGTGCACCTTTACCACCGTTGCTGTTTGACTTGGTAACAGTTTTCGTCTCCATTTCCTAATTTCTTGTATAAAAACAGTTTCTGTTAAACCAACCGAATGACGTCCGTCTCTCTGTAGTTGTACCTCAAAACTCCCCCCCATCACCTGAGCTGTGTGCTGGTGCTCAGGTCTTTGTACTGTCAGCTCTCTGGTATAGGTGCACCACTAATATAAATATATCAAATTGCAGCATGTTCTATTGAAGTTGCACTATTTTCAAAACGTTTTTTTTTTTAACATTGTAACAGCCCTTTTGTACGTTTACAAATTAACATTGTTCAGCTGGCTTTAAGATAAGTGATAATTCTTTTGGCCATTATGCAGTTTCTTTTTAAAAGGTACCCAAAAGACAATAGCAGTCTTGCACAATTTTATGATCAGTATAAAATGAGGTATGTTTCTTTTCTGTTAGTGCATATCAACGTGACAGTGCAAAACCAAATTACAACAACTATTATGTCCAACAACCGCCTTGTCAAAATACTACTTTTACAGCATTTACCCCACCATCACTGTTACAAGGCATACAAGCAACCACTTGGGACACTGAACACTAAAAATCCTTTTCATCTACTCATTTTCAGAACCAGGGTGAAACAAACACACCTTGCAACAAAATGATCAAAGTCTGGGAATAGAAAGCTAAAGATTAAATCGGAAATGATATGGAAAAATAAGATGTGAAATTTGTCATCCGCACACTTTCCACTCACAGGAACGCAGACGAAATGAACGTAAAGTCATTCAAATCGATGTTATGTTCACATGTCTACTAGGATGTTTAAAAAACAGCATGTTCAGGTGTGAATGTGGGAAACTGTCGGCCTGATGATGAGGCAAAAGAAGTACTTTTGCACAATGTTGCCAGAGCAAGTCCTCTGTCTGCTTTTACTTCATATTTGAAGATCACACATCATCCACTCTAAATGGGTCCGGTCAAGCTGCATGAAAAGATTCTAAGTAGTCAGTGAAAAGTGTACCCTGTCCGAGGAACTGTTACTGTATTCAAGTTGGTTAACACACGAAGAGCAGCTTAGCTCAGTGTTCTTTAGTGTGAAGTTCAACCATGGGGGTCTTAAATAATAATAATTCAAGTCAGTGGTTCTCAAACGTCTTCCTGTAAAGGAGTCTTAAGTTGGACCATACCCCCCCATCTAATCAGATTAATGCTTTAAGATATTTTATTTCATTAAGTGTATGAAATCTACACCAGAAATGTCATACATGTTGTCATTGGATGGAATTGTACTGAAAATTCTCCCTTTTACCCCACTTTGAGAACCACTGCTTTAAAGTGTCAAAGTATTTTGTGTGTGTTTACACCTACAAATACTTCAATGTGCGACTACGAAAGCAACTACAGGCCAGGAACTTAGGAACTGTGCCATTACAAAGTTTACCACTTGACACGCAAGAATACGTCCCTTCAGAAAAGGCCTGAGTATTTCTCATGTTATGTCAAAATGCATGGATTGTCTCATTCTGCTAATATTTCCTTTTTGTCCTACAATATATGTTGAAATGTTGTAAGGCTTCATACATATACAAAACGTAGCCTTGTTAGGGCCAAACAAACACAGAGATCAAACTCCTGCTATCAAATGAATCCCACAGGAAAAGGGTTTCCCACACAGTAGGTAGCCTCCATGTAATGTCAGGCAGGAAGCCGCCCTGACACTCGATTCCATTTGTTCCTCTGCGGAACAAAAAGCTTACACGAAGAAAAGGAGACCATTCACAAGCACTGCAAAGAGCTCCTATGACAACTGTCCCCCCTCACTCGGATGAGAAAGAGAAGGCTTGAGTCAAGGCATCCAAATGGAATGTATAGATAGAAAAGTTTCTCAGGAGGCAGCCCCATAATACAATGGCACAAACCACTAGCTAACTCCATTTTAAGCTGCAATGCGTAATGTATGTACATCATGGATTTCGCATTGAAATGCATACAGGTTAAAAAAAAAACTACAGAAATGAAGTTTTTCATACCCTCTGATCCAGGACAGCTCAATCTTATTCTCACTAAATGACGATGATTGATTTACAGGGGCAGATTGAAATTCCCACTCAGCAGAGTGGAGAAGTGGAGAAATTAAGAAGGAAGTATAAAACTTCTACAAACATTTAGTTCATCCCCTGAAATGTTCCGGTGTGGTGCATGTGAGTTACATATGACTGGGATGGTGTTTGTCGACAATGATTGCAGTGGAACTTCTCCCTCCAGAACCCAACAGAGAAGAGAACTATAGTGTGAATGAATCGCAACACAAATGACCTAAATCGTCCCGTATTTGACTAATTCAGTGAAAAGGATTTGGCAATTTCCAAAATTTGTTGTTGCATTAGTGATGCTCAGTAATTGAGAGATGTATATCCTACGCCATTGTACCACATTACACCATACACATGAAAACGAACACACCTTCACATTCAAACAGAGCAGAATACAACACTGCCATACTCTGGTAAGGCAAATCTGAACAGGGCAAAGGGTGATGAGCGTTGTTACAAGCTACAGTATCTGGCAGCTATCTGGCATCAATGAACCCTTCAGAAATTCATGACTTAGTAGGTACATGGTGTTTCTCAGGGGACACAAATAGTGTGACATTAATTTCCAACAGGCAATAAAGAAGAAAAATCCCTTTCAGCTCACAGAAAAAAAAACAAAAACATAAAACCACTAACTGTTACACAGACACATAAATAAAAAGTGAACCTTGGCATCAAAAGCTATCTAAAAAAATTCAAACAATACAAAAGTGGGTGCGTCTATACTGATTTCGTAAATATAGACACGCACAAAAATAAGCTTATAAGCTGCAAAAATAAAAATGAATGACATTAAGGGTTTGTTTTTTTGGAGAAAAACATGAGTGGGCGACGTTTTGTTTCCTAAGATGATGTCTTTTGCAATAAAATATACCGTCCCAAATAAACTTGACCCCACGCCACAAATATAGTGCACTTCGCAACTTGTAACAAAGCTTGGCTGACTCTATCAAAGATAAGGGGTAGTTGTCGTTGTAGTGTCCCTTCCTCTGATGTCCAAGTTCCACTGAGGATAGAGGAAAGCAGGCACCAGTGGTTTGGGAACAGCAAATCCTCTGTAAGTCGTTGTGTGTCCAAGCCTTTTGGAAACAAATGCTGTCCCCTTTCTCACAGATAACCAACTGCACAAAACACGCACACTCACGCAGACACACTGTATGTTACAAAATAACACATTTGTCTTTATCCTTCGGTTCTTTCTTGGGTTTGCGCTCCCCGCTGGAGGATTGTTTCCCGGGGCTGGGCGTGGCTCCGGCTGCTGCTACCGTCCCAGCACCGGCTGCTGCTCTGCTGGCTACCGCACCCCCTCTGTCTGCCTCGTCTCCCTCAGCAGGCTCCTGCTGACCCTGCTGCACAAACAAAACCGAAGAGGACAACAGTGTCAGAGTGCCAGAGGCTCCTTCAAGAACTATAACAACACATTAAAGCCAATATGGTCATTTAGAAGTGATCCGCTGCATGGATGAAGACTGTTTCTGGATCTGTCTGTAAATGAAGGCAACATCGCAACAACTAAAAAGTTTACCAATTCATCCTACAACTAACTCTGCAATCCAGATGTCTGTTTGATTCAAAAAGACAACATCTTCCCATTAAATACCTAACATTTGTTTTGGTTTCTACTTCTCCTCCTTCTCCCACCTGCTCCCGTCTCCCTCACGCTCTCCCTCCACACCTGTGCTTGTGCTGCTGCTGCAGCCGCTGCCTGCTCCTGCTCTTGCTCCTGGTAGTACTGGGAGGCTCGTCTGTCCTCCTCCTCCTGAAGCTTTTTGGCCAGCTCTAGGTCACTGATGCCTTCAGGGAGTTGCTCCCATTGAAGGTCCTGGCTTTGTTGATCCTGCTGCAGCGACAGCGCCATCAGATAGTCCTGATGAACACACGAATAAGAAAGAGAGAGAGAGGCTTGATTTATGAACCAAGCCGTCAATACAATGCTTATATATATATATACTGTCTTGATATGTGCCCTGTCACCAATCCACACACAAAACAAACACAGCTCCTTACACAACCTGAGCCTTTTGCATCAGTCGTCATACATTTGAATTTTTAGTATAAAGTTTTGTATTACGACAGACAATTAGTCCGAAAGCTCTGCATGTGAAGCACACTGGTCAACCAATAAGCAGACAGCTGGGAAAACTGATAGAAAATGCTGGGAGACATAAACCTAATGAATTATTAAGGAATATGAACAGAGAGGGGCGCCTTGTATTTCAAGCTGTCGTGTGTGTGTGTGTGTGTGTGTGTGTGTGTCTGTTTAAAAAGCTGGTAAGAGGAGTTATAACACATCTATTATTGAGGAACCTTCCCCAGCATATATTTCAGTTTGGGATGGTGCACAGTTGAATCAGACAGCTACTGACAGCCACTCCGGTTAAGTATTTTAGAAATGTTGCGCCCTTCGTTTTCCTACAAAGTTAAGTTGTCATATCTTTTCTTTTTTTTTATTTCTCCTTTTGCATGTTGTTTCCTCACAATTTCTGGAAAATAAAAAAAATCCAGGGACTGAGGAAAGTGCTGTGAAGACTGGTGTGTATTCTGTCTCGTGTTGGTGGTTCTCTAATAGTATTGAGAATATCATGGCTCTGTCCATCATGGGTTATGCTGTGTTAAGTGCTGGTTGTGCTGGTTTTGCTGCCCTCAGACCTGGTCTATCTGATCCTGCTGTCCTCGGTACACAGTCTCCGGATCAGATGGAGGCCTCAATCGGAATTCAGAATCACAGAAGTTGCCGTCTCCATCGACGTTGTGAAGACTCTCCCACACGACCTTCTCCTCTGTCAGGAAGCCTTGGTCTGTCACCAGGAGGTACAGCTGGTCCTGGAAACAACCACACACAAACACTTACTCACATCTTATCATGCACTTGACAACGGCTTCGGTACTTTCTACACATTTAGGATGTCGTGGATCCTTTGTTTAAGTTTTATAGATCAAACGCACGGCTCGGCAATGATAGTGAACTGTTTGAAACAAAGTGCGCAGGCTTCACTTCCACTCCAGGAGATAACAGGAGAGGACTGTCCCAGCTGCGTTGACAGCAGACCATCTGTGGGCCTTCATATGTTGAGTTGTCCCTGTTAAAGGTTCAGGCTGTTCTAATATTGTATATAAGTTACATATAAATATACAGGTTTTACTCCACAGCACTGCTATGCAGAGAACACGGGGACGGAGGGGGGAAGAGGAAAAGCAAGGAACTTAATGAAGATAAGTGTTTTTATTTAAGAGTAGGTTGACAAATCTAAAGAAATTTCAAAATTCAAGATGCCTATACAAACACTGAAAACAAGTCA
>CAAKHC010003258.1:21944-37908 GCA_901007825.1 Macroramphosus scolopax | reverse complement strand
TGTAGGTTAATTCACGTCTTTCCAGGTGAGCACGCTTGAAACGTAACCATGGTTTAATTTGCAATCAGTGAATCAGAGGTGCATCACAAATGTAGTGCAAAATCCAAGAGCCATGTCTGATTGTTTTATCTCAGTCTTTCAGCTTGGACGATTTGTAACATTAAGAGTAAATCCACCATTACTTCCTTCTATCCTGGGCCTATATGACAGTGCTGAACCGTTTCTGACGCTACCCACAACAAGCGTGTCTGTGTGTGTGTCTGTCAGCACCAGGGCTCCCGCTGGGCTCTGCCTCGGGCCAGACTGTCTGCCCGCTGCCAGGCACTCCTCATCAGGGCGAGGGCCTCACTGCAACGCTTCTGCACCGATGGGTCGGACACTTCTTTGTGGGGGAGGTCAACCTGTGTACAGCAAGGACTTGGGTGAGAGTTGAAAAGTGGCAGCAATTGTTGGCTTAAAGATTTTAAGTTCTTATGTGCTGATATAAGAAACGTGGTAATTATAATGCATTGCAGTCTTTCTTCATACCTGAAAAATATCTTTCCATGCGTTGTCTAACACTTTCAACAGTCGATCTCTCTCTTCACATCCACTGAAGTACAGGACCCATGGAGGGAGGAATTGGGCCCGATCACCTGCAAACTCCTACCGACAAAAAAAGATGACAGAAAAACCTAAAGTCTTCAGTTCTCAACTACCTCACAATAATACTGTATACTTGTTGGTTGTCAAGTTATGGTGCCATAGTTGCCATAATCAGGTAGCCACTCACAATGACACAGTATTCCTTGTTGCCCTCCAGGCTGACAGCGGTGATGTCAGAGGTATCGGCACTTCCCAGCAAACGGAAAAAGCTGGTCTGACAGTCTTGATGGCAGGTGAGCAGCTTCCTGTCCGTCACAACCAGGCAACATGGGATACACGGGGTCGGGGCCACACCCTGGGGGATGACCTGGAGGAGAGGTCGATAGTACAATCAATTATGCTTCATTCTTCACAAGCGGTGATGTAAATATAAAACAAAGGTTTAGCAAAACGAAATACTAATTGAAAGATCAATGCAAGTGTCCATCCTCACCCCTTTAGAGACGGACTGGCAGAGCAGCTGCATCCAGTCGGCCATGTCCTGTTCATTGTTGGCACTGAGCTCCAGTGGGGGGCGCTCGGTCAAGATGACTTGAAAGGCATGCGGACGGTCTGTGCTGTTTGAGCGACGGCAGCCTCCACAATACTCTCCGCTGACAGGGGCACAAGATAACACGATTATTTCCCCGTCTGTTTGTTTGTGTAGTTTTCTGCTGATGTACACTAAAGGTACAACAGATGAATTATCTTCAGTGGAATCTTTCAGCAAGTTGAAGCTTACCCCATGGTGACCGACATGATGGGTGCCACATCAGTTCTTTCTGCATAGAGGTATAGAATACCTTTACTGCAAGGAAATATGTCAAACATGTATCATTCACCTCATCAGATGCTCTTATATTATATAGGATTCAGTATCTGCACAGAACATTTAAGCAAGTCAACACTGAAGAAGACAGCCCAAAATATAAATACTAGTAAATAAATACTGCGTTTGGAGCTTATAATGTTTGATACTGGTATCAGTGATATATTGATGCAACTCTTTTATACTTTTGAGGCCACACCTTTTCAACTGTAGGAGTGAAAGTCACACGATCAGTCATATAACTGGTTGGAATCATTATGATCTGGCTGTTCTTCTACAGCCCACAGGTGTGCCTCTTAGTTTCTTAGTTTAGTTTTTCCCTAAATAAGTAAATGAGTAAATCCACATGAATTGTAAAATACTTGTACTAGTATTCCTTTAACTTTCTCACCCAAAAGGAATGTGGACTGTTCAGGGAGCGAATGTCCTGCAGAATATATCGCACTTTACAAAGCACCAATAGGGTGCAGTTGTATGACTTACAGATCAAACAGGACGGTGATCTTCCATGATGGGGCTCGCATTTCCATTTTTTGGACCAGCACAGCACAGTAAAAAGGGGTCCTTAACCTTTTCACAGATTTTGTGTAATATGGGTAAATGAATATCTATTTTAAGAATAAAGTTACTAAGCAACCCTCAGTTGTGTGTCACTAGAGACTTCCAGAATGTCTGGCAGTAGCAGAGGGTGAAAGACATAAAAGCCAAGAGGAAATTTGTACTCTCGGTTATTGCAATGTGTAATATAATCATACCAGCTGAGAAGGGACTAATAAAACCTGTACAACCTGCCCATACCTGAGGACGAGGTAACAGCTTTTCCACTGTTCTTTGCCGAGGTAGGTGGTTCCTGCCCGGTACTGCACAACACCCTCCTTGGTGCTGGATGGTAACTTAGAGCTTGATGAGTCACCCTGGGGTGACAAAGTCATGTCCATAGGATCCTCCCAGTGAACCAGTGAATATAGTTGAATGGATACTTCAGAAACCTGGAGACAGATAAAGCATTGGTTTACAACTCTTTTGAAATTCAGCTTAACAACCGGACAATGAAAGAGAACCTTTAAAGGAAGGGTGAAAAGTTTGACTGAAATGTTTCACAAGTACTGAGATATTACTGCTACTTGCAACTACCGGCAGTAAGAGAACAAGTTAAGCGCTCTGGTTCAGATCATTCTGATCGATTATTCATGTTGGATTAGTTATATAAAGTATGTGAAGTGTAACATGTTTTTACCTCACAGTAGGATTCTTGGGAGACAAACTTAGTAAGAGCAAGTCTTTCCATGGTGGCATCAGTAAGTATGGATGGATACGGAGGCTCACGACAGCCTTTCACCATAGCTGACTTGAGAACAGACAGGAACCAGCTGGAACAAAGCAAGGGGTGAGACGAGGTCAGAGGAGACACCAAAGCATGACACATTCAATGCATCTTGTCCGGCTTTCAAAAGTCAATAAATGGTCTTCAAACACTGCCATGGTCTCAAGTTGTCATTTTAATTGGGGGCCAATTGGTTCCAAGTGGGCAGGTGTTACCTAAAATGAGCCCCTCTGAGGTCAGACATCAGGAAGAGAGAGAGTAGAAGACAAAAGTGTGATGTGGTGCTAACAGTGTGTATCTTTAATTATGAACCTCAGCTCTGAAGCAGTTGGTTTAGTTTCTGGCACACATGGACGGACACAGATAAAAACTCACCAAGTCAAAGAGGCATCAGCTGTGTCCAAGAGGAATTTTCTTCGTCTGTTGGTGCAAACTACTGTCAGTGTCTGTTGATCAAGGCCCACCTGAAGGAAAAAGGAAAAGTCTTACAATTTTTTTGTTTGAGAGACAAAAAAATTGCACTACATCGTCCCTGAAGTAACATCAAGCTTGAGTATTGTCTGTGAATAAAACTAAGGAACTTTAAATGAACCACAGAGGATCTTATACACTGCAGGTTCAAAACCGATGTGATAGTTTTTTTTAATTGGAGCACGACGCAACAAAATTCTGCCACACAATAAACTCCCACTGTATGGCTGAATGTAAGAAGACGGCAGAGCAGGCGAGTGTGAAATAATAGCATCTCAAGCCACAGACGAATGAGAGAAAATGGCAATTCGTTGCAGTTCTTACTGAAAGATAGTCCAGTTCATTGTAGGAAACAGCATCTTCTACTGTATAAGGCTTCTCTGCTGCACCTGTGGAGGAAAACAGAAGTACAAACAAAATATAAAATTAGCATGCGTCACATTGGATGCAGGTGTATATTCTGCTTACAGAATAACAATTTCCAGATGTTTCCTGTTTTTTTTATCTCATGTAACTGTAGCACAACAGCAACGGTAGAAACTTTGTCATTTTTTTCTGCCACTGACCTTTTCTCAGCAGGTAGATGTAACAGTCAGTCAGCAACAGGTAAAGGGGCTGCAGGTCGCCTGCCATGTGGCCTGTACTCATCCTCATCATCTGAAAAACAGAAAAACAATGATGTCATTATGTCACTACTTTATTTCAGTATAAATGAATAAAGAACACTCAGGTCCTCACCCTGAAGAGCTGCTCCTCGTTCTCTCTGAATACATGGATCATGAGAAGAAGCAAGTGGTTGTTGTCCACCCTACAATAGTGAGAGAGTGAAGAAAGTTCAGCAAACAGTACAATTAGACAAATCAACTAAAGATACATTTAGTACAGTTCTTACTTGAACTCAGCAGGGTGAGAACTTTCTGAGGGGCTAAGTTTCTTTTCAGTTGTATTTATATTCTTGTCTGTTTCATCTCCTTCTTGTGCGTCTTCCTCCCCCTTCTTCATTTCTGTTTCGAGTCCTTCAGGCGCTTTTGCTTCTCCTTCATCTTCATGACCACCTGAAAGAGGATGTGACTGGCTATGCTCTGTAGAGTCATGGTGGCCACCACCTGTGGAAGAAGAGTCTGAACTGTTTTGGGTAAAGCAGCATAAGTCTTCAAGGACAGGTGAGTCCTGCGGGAGGTTGGTGCTTGTTGCCCAAGTGGAATGAGAAGTCTCTCCTGGGGGTGGGTCAGGTGGCTCGCCCCCTGACTCCTCTCGAAAGGGCTGCTGAGCAGGAAGTCTGCTGCCCCGGTCAAAGCTATTTGTCTTCTCCTCCCCCTCGAGGTGATCCCAGGCCTCCTCCTTCTCCAGAGCCCCGTTGAGCCTGTCCATGACATCGCGGAGGGGCTGGCCAACACTATTCATGGACGTGTCTGTCATCTGAGGAAGCCGTAGGAGCCCTTCTACTTCTACTTCATCCTCATCTCCTTCTTCTGCAGCCTGTGTTCCTGACCTGCTTCTCCTCAGCTCTCCTTCACCATCAAGCTGGATCACAGTGCAGTTCAGTGAATCTAGATCCTCTGATGTCTGGAGGCTGCTGTCCAGTTCCATGTGCTCAGATGAGAAAGAGTTATGGATGCTGTTGCTGGAATCTGTCAAGCTCTTCCCACGTCGCTTCTTGGCTGGTTTCCTTCGTCTTGCCATCCTGGAAGACCAGAGTGGTTAGTTGTGGATCATCCATACAATTTTAACAAATAAATCTGAGCCATCAATTTAATGTGTATCTACTTTACCTGATGACTTCCAGCTCGTTGTTCGTGCTCTCTGTGTCATCTGCAGTTGTGGTTAGATTGTGGCGGCTGGCCACATGAACGGGCGTGACGTCCGCCGAGGTGTTGGTATCAGAGTCCTCATTGAAGGGGTTGTGTCTGAACGTGGGGCTGTGTGGACAAAGATGAGGTCCTACTTTCACCTTGACAGTTCCGGCAGATAAGACCACCTTGTCACTGATGACCGTTTGGGGATCAGAGCCGTTGGAACGCGGGCAGCTGGCCTGGTCTGTCAGGTCACCCTCTGACATAGAAAGTGACATCAAGACACATAGTTACCACAAAGGCACCAGTTACCTCAATTTTCTTTTATAGTCTTAGAAATACACAGAATTTTTGTACTCTCACTGGTGAGCTGAGTGACAAAGGTAGACCTAAGGTTTTATTTAATAAGTTATTTAGGGGAGAGATGTTTGTATGTAGAGTATATAAACAGGATTCGGTATCTGTGTTTTCATCACCATTGAGCGAATTTTACAAAAACTTTGTGTATTTCTTCATCGGCAACACACACACATAAATGTTAGGGGTTTCAGCGTTCTTCATCAGCAGGGTCAGAGATGCACAAATGCGATACAGAGGACATCAAGTAGGTACACAGGCAGCAGCTTTCTTTGCGGTGGCACAGGCCTAGGTCAAGCCTCACTCCTGTAGTTATAGAGTATTGGCCTTTGCTAATTTAGTCTTTTGTACTTATTGAGCTTCATCATGAGTTGTTTTGCACAGCTACGACATAAACAGAGTCATTGGAGATCCTTCTGATGCTGTGTTAAAACATTGTGTCTTCATCAAAGCAACAAAAAACTGGACAAAATCAGCTGATTCATGGACAAACATGAACAACAATCCAGCAGAAGGACAGATTAAGGATTTTCTATTTCTATGCACCAATGATCTGGACTTGGAATATTAAGCATTACAACATTAATGCATGACAGAAGCCTGAAATGGATTTGGCTTCAAATTAGTTTATTTTTATCAGTATTTGCTTTTAATCATAATTGCAATTAATTGCAAAATATTTACATTCACACCATCGAAGAGTCAGTTGTAAGATAATAGACCTATCGGGAAGCATTCTGTCCTTTAGCAACTTATGTTGATTGTTACGGCGACTCACACTACAGTTCAGCTGAATCTAGACCAGAGCCACATATCACACATGAAGAAGAAGACAAGACAAAAAAACGATACACCAGGTGGATTCACATTGGAATGAAGACAGACCGCACGAGGTGAGTACCAGCTACTGCAGCCTTTATCTTGCTGTGGTAAACAGTGAGTCAAAGTGAGCATTAGATCATTCCCAGGATGAGCAACACATGCAGAAAAAGACAGACAACAGGTCCATGTACCCACCAAACACTGGATACCAGAGTTACCTAAACTTACCAGTCAACTTACTGTTTATAATGATACCTAATACATATTTGTCAACTGAATGATATGACTAAAAGCTTAACTTAAACATCTTTGCACTGTTAGCTTTTTATAATTTTTTTACAATATTTATATGTGGCGAAGACCTTCAGTTACATCGTCCAACCCTGTTTTTTAACTTACATAACTTAGAAATGTATGTAAGTAACCTTACATCCACACAGGCGGCAGGAGGGAGGCCAACCTTTGTTGTTTATGGGCATTCTTGGCTTGTGGTTACAAGGTAAGAACTCTATGTAGGCCAGACACAATTGCTACCTTAGAAGGCATCGACTCTCTCTGTACTCTGTACACTGTATTCTAAATATCATGTCAGCTATCAAAGATTCTATGGTTTATTGTTTTATTGCTGAAAACTAGTTAAAGGGAACCATTCATTTTCTAATTGAAATGTGCTTAGCTCGCTGGTTCGGCAGTTAGAAGGTTAGGTAGACCTCGCCGACTTCGGTTTACAACTGCCACTTTTCTCTTTTAGCTGTAAATCGCCAAATCTCAGCAGAAATTGATGCTAGCTAGTTGCTTTGTCCTTTTGTATTGTCGTCTGTCGAACATAGGGAAAGGTACCCTACATCTGGTTTCTAGTCATGCACCACACATCTTTAAAATGACTTTTGCATGACTTCTAACCGACTTACATTTCCCCAAAAATTCTAAAAAAGCTTTTGATGAAGTTTTGTTACATGTCCTAATATCAGCTAGCAAATTTGGCACATTATCATATGTAATCCCTGGCTTAAATACCCATCATGCATAAAGCCAAAACTGTAAGAAGACCATGCCAAATAGGGAGCGAGTGAGAGCGAGGTATAGAAGGGGAGCGGTTGACCAATGTCCCACCTTCCCAGTCTGCACTTGGCATTGACTGCAACACGGGGAAGATGTCACCGAAATCATAATCTAAAAAAGGAGGGATAACATTCAACATTAGAGAGAGATGGAGTGGAGAGAGGAGAGATTGAGATCATGGCACAGAAACAGAAAAACAACATGATATATGGTACATGAAAAAACAGAATCAATGAGGAAAAAAAGACAAATGGGGAACTAACTAAGTACATTATGAAGAGTGATGGGGAAAACCAAAGGCTGCTATCACTCCAATGAGAACACTCTGTTCCCATCAGCCTCTGCACGCACAGTGATTCATTTAATAAAATTCACTTTGGTATCTGTGAGTCACAAGTGCCTGCTAGGATCTATCCAGACTCTACATGCCATTAGGTTGACATCAACAAATGAATTAGCCAAAGCTGGAATGTTCACTCCTGCAAGGCCAGATAACATCGTAAACCCAAAGATACAGGTGCCAGTTCCTGTGTATTCAAGCAGCATTGAAGTCACAATTACTTTATATAATAATGAGTATCCAGATTTGAGCCATTTGAAGATACAGGAGCACATAGAACTAAAACTAAGTACTAGATAGACCAATAACACTGATAAAGTAAAGCAAGGGGTCTGATAAAAGAGGGGTTAATGAGAACCAGTGCATCTCACCTTCACTTGAGGGGGCGATGGCACTGTCATCCCACTCCAGGTTGGTGGAGGTGAGGGAGGTGAAGGAGTGCAGGGACAAACTGTCTGAGCTGGGCAGCCTTTCCTCAAAGTCCAGCAGGTTCTGTGGTTTGTAGTATTCTGGCATGTAGGGTGCCACATCCAGATAGGGGACATCCTGAACCAGCAGGACCAAACAGGAATGTCAGGGACTTGTTACTAGCTGACTTAAGACACAAACCGTTGTATTTATAATGTTATAAAAACATACTGACCAGCTCCAGATCAAAGCGGATGAACTCCAGGCCTGAAACCAGTGTGAGGAAGAGTGTGAGGTGGTCATGACTGCAGACCAATGCATTCCTGGAATTGAATAAGTCAGTTTGCTTCATATGGGTCACCACAAATACACTTCAGCAATATTTCAAAACATGTATCATATGACACTACATGTATCTAGTGTCTATCGCAAGAAAAACAGAAAAGAATTCCTGTTATTAACTGTAACTTAAACCTGTTTCTATTGATCAGTGTTGGATGGATCCAACTAGGGACAACTTTTCTCAGGTAATTAAAGTTAGATTACTGGATGACCTACTTGAAATAATACTTCTGTAGTAATTCTTGGTTCTCTTGGAAGAGGCGCAGATAGCTCTCTAAAGAGCTCTCGCTCAGTGCCAGGTACAACCAAGCCCGACCTGTGGAGAATAGTAGAGTGATAACAAGTTATTCTATATTCCACCAGGCCATTGATTTATGAAAGCCAGAGCACGGCACGAGTGTGTCTGACTGTGCGAGAGAGAAGTCTCACTTCGACCGAGGTTTGTTGCGATGTGCTGAAGCTCATCAATCTGGCGGACAGCCTCTCTCCTGGTGAAGTGAAGAACCAGAATCCAGTAGCCTGACGAGATATCCTGCAGCCTGCAATGTAGAAAATAGTCCACTGTGTCTTTATGCATGAACTCCAAATGGGCAAGAGGGGAAGAATGACAGTACAATAACTAACTTTACATAGAAGTTTAACAGTAGCATCCTGTGAAGTATCCACAGCTAAATCAATTATTTGTTGCTTGAGTCTAAAAGCTGTCAAAGACTTGTATAGTTCGACTTTACATGGAGGGCTATGCAGGGTGTTCTTATGTGAAGATTCATTCATGATGGATATAAATAAATCAGCTTAATACAAGTATATACTTTTCCTCGTTTGTATATTTGAGTGTGCGTTTCCCCATTTTATAAGTGTAACTTCCAGGAAGCCTCTCACCCATACAGCAGAGCATGGTCAAGGTGTTCACAGAGCCGCTGCAGGACCCGGTCATGATTTCGGATGGCTGGAGTCTCATCCTCACAGGCTGCAAAGTAACTCTGCAACTGTAGAGAGACATGACTTTTCTTACTGGTTTGCTGAAGAGAAGTAAAATAAAGTGTAACTAAAATTCAGTGACATTGATTTTGCTCTGAACATTAGTTGCATTATTTTATAATATGCCAAATCATTAAATTTCATTGTATGGGATTTCATAAACAGCAGATTAGTGTGATCATAGTAACCAGCTTTAATAAATCATATTTATGGCACATTCTTATAGTGAGACTATTGATAGTATCATCATTTTAAAAGTCGACCCGCCCAGTTCCACACAGTAAGATATGTAAGGAAGTACATGTGAACAATAAATTATATACAAGGCCTTATATTTTAGTGGTTCCATAGATTTATACGAGATTGCTATTGACGTAGACATTTTTCCTTCAATATGGTCAATATGTTGTTTCTATGTTAAGTAACAATCCATTACAACGTCAATGAATTTTCGCTCAAAACGTTTTCAATTTCAACATCACAGATTTTTGATTCATTAACCAATCAATGTGATTTCGATTTTCAAAAATCCTAAATTTTATTATCTTAATTTTGAGAGACAAATTATTAACATTAAACCAAGTAACTATTAAGTAGTAAGTGTAAGTATGACATTGATACATTTTTAGAATTGTACATTATCAATCACATTTTCTTTGTTTTGGTTCTGTACTTATTCACTGGATTTATGGTACAATAATGATTATGAGCAGAGTTTGGGCATTATGAGTGATGGAATCCCATTCTTTTATACATAATCCCTAAAGTTTGGTAACATCTAGCAGCAGGACAATGAACCTTCAGTACAACATAACAGTCAAACCAACCAGGGAATTTAGAGCCAAGCAGTGGAATGTTAGCTACAAACAAAGTTGATGACTTGACCTAAATCCATTACTGAAGACCATACTGAAGGCAGAAAAACATGAAAGCAAGAAAAGCTGGTTCGAGCACAGGCCTGAGAGAGCCTCACAAGAAAACAAGCTGATGTCTGCAGGCTGCTGAGTGCAAGGGATACTGGGACATTTTAGAAGTTTATTTCAGTCTGATTTTGATCCCCTTAAAATTGGGAAACTGTATTAAAAGATCCACATATCCTGGTTTGTTAACCTTTTGTAGATGTAATTAAAGATGAATGGTAGCATTCTTGAGGCAAGACCTCAAGAATGTGTCATTGTCCTAATACTTTACTTTCTGTCTGCAGTACAGACAGAAAGTAACCTGATTGGATGGGAATCACTTCCACTACTTATATCTACTGACATAAAACACGCTATGTCGGTGGCTGTTCCACTGAAATGCGCTATATATTCATTCATCACCAATATGCTAAGTGTTTTCTTTGGAGGTCCACGAGGAGGCATAACAAGGCCAAGTATAAATCGGCCAAATACAGATCCTTTATATCCTGTGACTATGTCCACATGACTAAGCAATGTTTGCCTGATGTTAAGTGGACCCTTGAAAGCTTGAGGACTATAATTTCATTAGCACTTTCGCAGTCTTTATGCTGTCATAATGGTAAATGTGCTAAATGGGGTAAATGGGCATATGGGGGTTTGAGGAAGTTAGACTACTGGGCTCTTGTCAAAACACTGAGATTGAATCTCCTAATGCAATCATCTAATTGTGTAACAGTGTACTTGAAATGGGAAGTAGGTGTGAAAGACAAAGATTAAAAAGCCCAGGAAATATAAGAATTAACTTTATATATGTAAACTGAGTGTATAAGAATGCAGGGGAGGATGTGTACACAGATGATCTATCATGTTGTGAGAATGGTAGCTCCACAAGATTAGGTATAACTTTATATCTGTTTAAATATTTCAGATTTTAATTTTAAATCTGAGACAAACATCTATTGGCTAACCCACATGCTGCTTATATGCGGCCACTTACACTGCCTGCAGTTGTGTTGTAAACACAAGCCGCAGTTAGCAAACACTGAGGCTTCGTACGATTACTGTGCTCCAGAAACAAAGAGAAACTAAACCTAACAGCTGGTAGCTCGGAAGCATGAATTGGCATTGAGAACGTAGTTGGTTATTAACGTTATTTATATGAAAGGGCAGGGCCCTCCCTAAGACAGCGAGCTGTTAATGTCCCCGACTTTAAGTTGCCCTTCCTTGGCATACAATTACGTTGGATGACCTAACGTTAGCTACTGAGCAAGTAAAAATACTAAAATCGTGTGACAAAGTTTGTATGTTCTGATTAACCCAACTGAGCTCACCTTCTTGACGGACAGGGAGATGTTTTCCAATATGCGGTCCTTTACTTTGAGTTGATCCATCAGTCGTCCGTTGGCACTGCAGCCTACAGCAGGCTGTCAGCTGACTCCGTCCCCTAGAGCAGAGCGCTTGTTTTGCTTAAGCTAACACTGCTTTAGCTAGCTCCAGCTTTGCTCACAGTTGAATAGAAGAAAACTCCGCTAATAAAAAACTGTCATCTTAGCATGACAAATAGTGTTATATCAACCTCTGTCAGCGGATTCGGTTAGCTAATTATTGGTGCTTTGGTTCGAGTTAGCGGCAGCCACTTGACTTTTTAAATAATAGACAGACTTAGGGTTAGCTAGCAAGCTTGAGTCAAATCATTTAGAACTTTCAGCCTCAAAATTGATTATCATACTTCTCCGTTTTAGTCCGCCTTTTCGCTGCTGTTAGCCACTATATGTAACCCTTGCGCGTAATTAACGTTACCTATTTAACTAACATTGAAGTCACATTAGGCTAACTTTAGCTTTATTTTGGTGCTACCGACGGGTCGGAACTCAACTCCTACCTCATTGGATTACGTCACTGCAACCCTCAGAATGATAATTCTCGTGAATGATAACCGGAGACTGAACAGCTTCCAAAAGCTTTGCAAATAAAACATTTCAAGCTAAGGGTTGTGCAAAAGAAGATGTCATCGTCACGCACGATTTGTTTTTAATCGTGATAATAATAGTGCGCACTCAAAACTCCATGTTACAATTTAACGTCACTAATGCAGTTCAAGCATTGAACTCCCCTCTGGGGATTCCTTTCGTACAAGCTTGAGACATTTAGCAGCTGGAGATTTGAATGACAACATTTTTAAATCGGCAATAATTCATAAACGAAGAACCTAGTTTCAATTACACAATATCCTAACGACAAAAGTTGGTCAATCAAGGCATGGAGCAGACAGTTTTAAATGCATTGTGGAAATCACACCACTACAGGGGCAATGAGGACGCAAACCAATAACCTTCAATTAATCAGCAACCATCAGTGTATATTATCACTGCAAACATGCCTGAATTTAACCAAAATGTGAATTTAATATTTCCTGAAAAACCAATGAAGATGATCTCAAAATGTAGTGATACGAAATTCCTCAATCTGCCCAACATTTCATGTGTTCTTCCACAGCCCATGCTTTGCCCCTTCACCGAGTTTCATGAAAAAGCAGTGTGGTAGTTTTTTTTACATAAATCTGCTGAACATAGACTAACAAACAGAGACTACCAAGGTTAATACATAACCTCCTTAGCGGAGGTAATTCAAAATATAATCCTTTTTTAGTTTCCCTAATATCATGTCAATGTCACTAAACGGTCATGCATGTGTCTGCAGGAAAGTATGTAATGTAACAGAGAACAGTCACTTTTGAGAGGAATGTCAGTAATTTATTGTTTAAGATGACTTCAACCTTTTTGGAAACACATTTAAGTCTTATCAAAAACAAATGAACAGTGGGCATATTCAGTGCACGTAGCTACCACTATAACTTTAATAGTCAAACGGGTTCAAATTCAATGGATGGATGTAGTTCATGTTATCTGGCAACTGCTTTATTTCACTGGGTCATTTTATCAAATGTCGAGCAACTTTATACAAACACAGACTGAATTCAGAGCATTTACAGGCCTATGAGTGATTTTCAAGTTAAAAAAAAAAAGAAACCCAACACCTTCACAACAGTCAGCACCCTTTTGGTCTCAGACTTACTTGAGTGCCATAATATCCAAAAAGAAACTGTAATTTGTTTAGAGCACTGCAGTCCAAGTCTCTGCTTGAAGACTCAAGACATTCAATTACAACTTTATTCAGAAGTTCAGTTGTGTAATTCTTTTTTTCTCTTCACCATTCTTCCTCTGTATTATTCTGACTTCTCCTTCTCTTTCATGTGCAGGAAGACTATGCTGAAGAAAAAGAGTCCTGCCATCATGGAGAAGACGCTGGCATAGTAGGGGAAGGCTGTGGGGATGAAGCGCTCATACTGAGTGTGCTGGAGGGGACGCACTGACACCTGTGGTGAAGAAACAATTGTAGAGCCATACATCAGTGTTATTGTTAAATGGTTTGTGTAAAAGAAAACCCTCTTCTGAGCCACAGTACTCTGAGTAAACTTATAAATCATCAAGAGGTTGGGATATTGTCCTACTGGTTCTCATATCTGAACTTCTGCAGGTAAGTATAAGTAACAACGATGCCTCATTAGATAAGTCAACTCAACATTTTCTCCTTGCTAGTATTTTTGTATTTTTAATTTGTCTGTTTTCCCAGAAGCAACTCTTTGGTTTAGATCTGTTCAAGTGAAGTGAACCCTCTGATTCTGACCTGGGTGGAGGAATAGAGGTGCGTGTATCCCAGTCGGTTGTAATCCACCTTGAATTGGAAGACTCCATACACATCAGGGAGCTTGAACTGGACGCTGTATTTACCACCTTGGAGAGATACAATAGCTTTTATAGTAGATACAGTTTGTGATCGAACAGATGGATAAAACATATCATGATGATGTTACACACATATGAAGGAAGCTATCTAATTGAACGTTGAATTACCACAGGAGCGTACCATTTTTCTTAAGGTAAGTCCTGACGAAGGGATCAATCCTCACAAACTCCAGCTGAATATCATCTCCGTCGAAAGGAACCCAGCGGCCCTCAGAGAGCATCTCAATGACAATGCTGTACTCCTGCAATGCAAAGTTGGAGATGAACTCTGCTTCTTCTTCTGGACTAAAGCAAACATGTTCAAGCTAATGATTGTTCCTCTAGAACACGGACGTTAAACTCACCACAAGATCGGTGATCGTGTAAGCTGCTGGGGGATTGCGCTCTCCCACAGGATGATGGGTAACAGCTCCGACCCTGAGGACTCCTGCCTCTTTAAAAACCCAGTGAGACAGAGACTCAGCCAGTTCCATGTTCCCTGTCTGCTCGTGCCTAAAAGAGGATATGACAAGAAATTTAAAACATATGCAAGAATATTTTACATAAACATATAATCATCAATTTTGTATCTAATATGACAGTGCCAGAAAAAACTTTAAACTCCGACTGTCAGAAATTTCATTTCCCTCCACATTAAGGACATTATGTTTATTTTGAATATCTTCTAGACAAGAAGAGGAAAGGATCTGACATCTGCATTCAAATAGTTGAATAGTAACAGAACGCCAGTTAACATGTCAAAAAAAAAAGTATGTGATGTTTTGATTTTATAACTGGAAGCTGTAATAGGGTCCGTGAAAGAAGCAACATGGTGGAACAGCATGTCCTACCTCTGGGAGCCCGGTGTGGCCTTCTGCACAGCAGAGTTGAAGAAGGCATCACTGAAGAAATCCAGGGAACCACTGAAAACAACTCTGGCATTGTTTCTGGCCTGCAGGCCTGCAATCAGCAGGGTGTTCTTTCCAACAGCATGGGGGTACTGGGGAGATACAAATATCTCATATCAGTCAGATAACATAAAAATTGTATTTAATAGACAAACATTGATAACTAAGAAAAATAATACAATGTGAGAAAGCAAGACAAAGCTTCAGCAAACAAGATACTCATAATAAAGTGGGACATACAGGAGGAGCATCACTTTATTGTGCAGATAGATTTTCTCTCTAAAGAAAATTTTAATCTGTTATTACCTGAGAGATGGGTCTGTCGGGGAAAAAGGAGTATGAAGTTGAAGAGCCAGTGAGGATGTCCAGGACAAGAGGGTTGTCTGGGTCTGCCACCATGCTGGAAGAGGGGAGACAGGGCATGTTAGTCCAATTTTAGACAGTTTGTAGAGAGTGATGGTCCCACCATAACAGGTATGACATCAAATTAGGTCTCTTCTTACACAAGTGACTGCTACAGTAAAGTACAATAACGACTGTGGAAATCCTATCAACTTGTTCTTACCCAACACCCTTGAATAAAACTGGTTTATTGGTAGGTTTGCCGACAATGGTGGGAGCTTTCATCAAGTATTCTGGTTCAGCGACTATCAGGGTGTGCTGGAGACAAGAAAAGATCACTTGTAAATATACAGTGGGGATAACAAGTATTTGATACACTGCTGATTTTGCAGGTTTTCCCACTTACAAAGCATGTAGAAGTCTGTAATTTTTATCATAGGTACTCTTCAACTGTGAGTGACGGAATCTAAAACAAAAATCCAGAAAATCTCATTGTATGATTTTTAAGTAATTAATTTGCATTTTATTGCATGACATAAGTATTTGATACATCAGAAAAACAGAACTTAATATTTGGTACAGAAACCTTTGTTTGCAATTCCAGAGTTCAGACGTTTCCTGTAGGTCTTGACCAGGTTTGCACACACTGCAGCAGGGATCTTGGCCCACTCCTC